>JAFVLL020010785.1:141110-177757 GCA_021397915.2 Tor tambroides
AGTGTTTCGGCGCTGTGCCACCTAGTGGTCAGGAGATATGAAAAATGGCTATTTTTGCTTATAACTTCTGAATGGTTTGGCCAAAAATCACAAAACTAGTCTCTTTAGGTTTGGTGCACCATGCCGAGTCGAATGATATCTAATTTTCCCATGTCAGCCATTTTGGGTGTCGGCCATTTTGAATTTTGTACTAAAATGCTGTATTTTACGAACGCATTGAGGTATCGTTATGAAACTTGGTATGCTTCTTTGGCACCATGTCCTGACAGTACTCAAAAAGTTTCGGGGCAACACCACCTTGTGGTCAAAAGTTATAATGACATTTCTAAAAATGCTAATAACTTGTTTACATTAGTCTATTGCAATGAAACTGGTTTTGTTAGATTCCTTGGATCATGCCGAGAACATCGATACCTATTTTGCCATAATTGGCTGAACTTCCTGTCCGCCATTTTGATTGATGTTGAAAACCTACTTTTTTTAACTCTTCCTAGACCATTGGTCCGATTTTCACAAAAATCGAGTCAGATCATCTTCAGACTGTGCTGACAAAAAGTTATGGATTTTGTGTCAATAGATGAAACCGTTTTCGTACAGCATCACTACAACTTTAAGGCATGGTGCCAAAATGACTCTGAGGCTGTATCTCTGCAAAGCTTTGACATAATAATGACAAACTTTGTGTGTGCAATTGTCACCTTACACAGAACACACCAAAATTATTTGATTACAGTGCCACCTGTTGGTCAAAAGTGATAAGCTATTTAATCATATTACTAGAGGTTGTATTTATGATTTTCCAGCCATTTCAATTACAATCATCCTAAAATTGTTTTTATTACTCATTGTTGCATTTGGTCTGATGCTCCATGCCATGCTTAGCTCCTCATTTTGCCTTTGGAGTGCTTGGCCCCGTAATTGCTGCTTGCAGCTATATTGTTGTATCTTCTTTTTTTAAAAAGAATAGTTCACCCAAAAATGAAAATTTGCTGAAAATGTACTCTCCCTCCAGCCATCCAAGATGTAGGTGAGTTTGTTTCTTCATCAGAAAAGATTTAACATAGAGAAGTTTAGCATTACATCTCTTGCTCACCAACGGATCCTCTGCAGTGAATGGGTGCCATCAGAATGAGAGTCCAAACATCTGATAAAAACATCTCAATAATCCACAGGTAATCCAGTCCATCAGTTAATGTCTTGTGAAGCATAAAGTTGTATGTTTGTAAGAAACAAATCTAGCTTGAAGACGTTTTTAACTTTGAAATTGAGTAAAGTCCTCTATGCATAATATTGCTTTCTCTTGTGAAAAAGTCATCTTGTCTGAATCATGAGAGAAATATGCACATATCAAGTACTATTTACAAGCCAAAATCACTCTGAACAAAAATGCCGGTGGATTTTGGTGTGAGAGGACAAGAGGGGATAGACTTTTTCACTGGATGAAGTGTTATTATGGATTATGGACTCATATTGGCCAGAAGCAGTGGTTTTAAGTTAAAACATCTTGATGATGGATTATTTACTTACACAAACTGCTTTTCATTTCACAAGATACTTATTGAGGGACTGGAGTCGTGTGGATTATTTGTGTATTATTGTAATGTTTTTATCAGCTGTTTGGACTCATATTCTTGTGGCACCCATTCACTGCAGAGGATCCATTGGTGAGCAAGTGATGTAATGCTAAATTTCTCCAAATCTGTTCCAATAAACACAAACTCATCTACATCTTGGATGTCCTGTGGGTGTGTACATTTCAGCATTTTTTATTTTTATTTTTGGGTGAACTCACTTAATGGAATAGTTCATTTCAGAGAACACTCAGACTGTTATTATCCAATCAAGTTTTATTTTTCCCCCTAAACTAAAATTGAATAATGAAGGAGGCAGCATAGTTTGCCCTTGTGCATTAGTACTGTCAAGATCTCTAACTGTTTTGTTTCATGTCTCCTGGCCTGTGATCCAAAGGTTTTGGTAAACCCCCCCTCCCTGTCCTGGACCCATCTGCTCTACCAGCTCTTTTCTGCACATCAGTCAAAGCCTTTCACAGTTGCTGTCCATGATATCCTGTATATATTTCTATTCTCGAATAGAACTAGACTACAACACCTATTTCACCCCGAGGATGAACTCATCTTAATGCTGTATTTATACCTCATGCACTCTTTTTGTGGAAAGACGCATTCTTTTTTGCTGATCTTTAAGCAAATATTCCTCTCTCTAAAAACAGTGCTTTCTGTGTTTATTCTGTTTAAAACTCCTGTCTTAAACCTTTCAGGCAACCTGAGTATTTTTCTCCAAAAAAATATATATGCATATTCTAAGGAGAATTTAAACAGGCCACATGACATTCCTCAGTGTATTCTTGATCTAAAGTTTAAGTCTTTAACTAAATTTAAAGCAACAAGCTTCCCCTAGAGAAAAATAAATATACTTAAATGTATTTGAACACATTTCTTTCCTGCTGTGTATACTACAAATACATTTACATATTTATATACTTAATAAAAATACCCCGCAATTGTACTTTTAGTATACTAAACTGGTATACTTAAAGTCTGCCAAATTGGAACAACTAATTTTGTACGTAATGCAATTTAATTGTGCGGAAGTAGTCCAAATTAAGATATACTTAAGTATATTTGATTGTGCTAAAATGGAACTATTGCAAGCATACTTCAGGTAGACTTTTTAAATATCTTGGATTTAAAGAGATAGTTCACCCAAAAATGAAAATTCTGTCATCATTTACTCACCCTAAAGTAGTTCCAAACCTGTATGAATTTCTTTGTTCTGCCGTACACAAAGGAAGATATTTTGAAGAAAGTTTGTAACCAGGCTGTCTTGGGGCACCATTGACTTCCATAGTAGGAAAAATAATACTATGGAAGTCAATGGTGCCCCAGAACTGCTCTGTTTCCCACATTCTTCTGAATATCTTCCTTTGTGTTCAGCAGAACAAAAACATTCATACAGGTTTGGAACTACTTGAGGGTGAGTAAATGATGACAGAATTTTCATTTTTGGGTGAACTATCCCTTTAAAGACCAATATTATTCAAAGATCATGTAATCCTCATTAATAGTGACATTAAAATACATTTTCGGCTTAATATTAGGAAATGTGCATTGTGCACAAGTAGTACTCCAAATGAAGTTTAATAATATTTTTATATCAGTAAGTCTATATGTCAGTAAATATGTTAACAGATTTGAACTATAGCCTACTTAGTATAAAATAAATGTATTTTAAATATTTTTTTTTTTACTAGGGTCAATTCTAAAGAAAAACGATATCATCTCAAAAAAAGTCACAACACAAAACCAGAGAACAGTTTTATCGAGATGACACTCACCAAATGTAGCATCTCAGAAGCTAAAACTGGGATTGCCTCTCGACGACGTCTTCCTTTACATTCCATATTTCATTTGTATCTATTTGACTTTGACTAAATGTGTTAAAACAAGGCTTTTGCAACCATGTTTAAATGTATTTTCGTTTGTTTAGTGTCCGTGTACAAGTAACGCTTTGGGAATGTACATATTCAATCACTGTGAAAGAATACCATTATGACAAAATGTGTCACATTTGCTGTCATGTTTCTATATGCCATCTCTTAAAATGAATTACGTTCTTTTCTGGCTCTTTCTATTCTGGTTATTTTCAGGACTACGTGTAAAGAAAAGGGCACTCGTTGATTTTTAAACAGATAGCCATTCTTTCTACCCATGAATAAACCCTCTCTGTCTCCTTCAATGTATTTTCTCATTTTTTTCTATGAGACCATACATTACATTGTTAATCGAATCATATACGTATATGTCCACAAGTCAACAATTTTTTATTTTATTAGTCCATATAATTCATCAATCCCAGATTAAGAAGGCTGTTTGCTTAAATGTAGCCACGAGGTGGCAGTGCTGCAGAAATTGTTCGTCATTTCATGCAAAGAAACTTGCAAGTCAACAACCCTTGTAACCACTGGAAGGATGGGGGGAGGGGTTAATACTCGATAAATGTGCCGTTTTATATATTATATTATTATATTATATTGGTCAAATGTTTGGAATAATTAAGATGTTTTTGGAAGAAGCTCGGCAAGGCTTCATTTATTTGATCAAAAAATACAGTAAAAACAGTATAATTTCGAATAACATTTTTTCTGTTGTTTATATTAATTTTTTTTTAAATTGTAATTTATTCTGTGATGGCAAAACTGTATTTTCAGCATCATTACTCCACTCTTCAGTATCTGCTTAATATTTCTGTGGAAACGGTGAGATATTTTTTGTCAAAAACAGCATTTATTTCCACAACAATATTAAGCAGCAAAAGCAGTTTTCAACATTGATTTTCCTAAGAAATTCTTGAGCAGAAATCATTTCTGAAGGATCATGTAACACTGAACACTGGAGTAATGGCTTTGTCATCAGAGGAATAAATTTCATTTTCAGATATATTAAAATAGAAAACAGGTATTTTAAATTGTAATAACATTTCACAATTTTACAGCCTTTGTAAGCATAAGATTTTTTTCCATCTTTATTATTCCAAACTTTTAAACGACAGTGTAAACTGTTGTGCTAATGAACTACAAAATCACAGAAATCTGGGTGTGCACAGTTTATTTTAAGACCACTTTATTGAATACAACTGTGTTTTCAGGCCACTTGCCCTTGTGTGAATTGAATTGTGGTTTAAAAAAGCGTTGGCGGGCAGGTACCTGAATGAGCCTGTCATGTAAGCTGTGTAAGCGCTGCTTGAATGTGGATAAACTGACACCATTACTTCTTACAACTGCAAGAAGAGGCCTGTTAAGAGGATTAATATGTTCCTCATTTAGATCCCGGATACTTTTGGATATGCTAATAGTTGAGTCTAATCGGCAGTGTGCGATTATTTTATTAATGTTTCCACAAATGCTTTATTTAAATTCATTTTGTTCACAAGGCGTAAAAAGAGGGCTTGCCCTTATCACCCATTCTCACAAACATTACAGAGAAGAATAGGGATAAATATTCATTACTTGCCATTCACTTTAAAAGACTTCATCTGACTAGCAGCAGTAGATTGTAAATGAGTTTGTGCATAACGCATGATTGCAACATTAGTCCGTGAAGTGGAAGCTAAATGGGATTTTTTTGATGCCTACACAAACTGACACAACATATCCACCGATGTCAAAGACCACAAGGCTTTCTTTGATGCACAGACTTTAGCCCTCCCTATGAAAACATGCTAAAAGGAGCAGCCAAATGGACAGACGTGAGATTACATGTGCTTTGTTAACTCTGAAACTGCAGTGGATGAGATCACAGAATGCAAGGCTGTGACCTGGTTTCCACTGGTTACCATTGTTTTATGATGTTTCAGTCAACTTGACGGGATGGAAAGAGATTAAACAAGAATTGAGGATATGAACCAGACTTTTTGTCTGGACAGGAACCAACAAAACCAACTGTACACTCCTAAAAATGAAGGTTCTTTATTGCCATTGATGGTTCCATGAAGAACATTTAATATTGATGGAACTTTAGGTTATTAAAATGTTCTTTACACTAAGAAGAACTGGTTCTTTTAAGAACTGTTTACCTAATTGTTATTTGAGGGACCTAAAATAGTTCTTCACTTTTAAAAATAAAGGTTCCAAAAAGGGGTTTTCGCAGTAACAATAAATTTCAACAAACAGTTCTTAAAAGAACCATTATTTTCTTAGTGTAAAGAACTTTTTTTCTCCTATAAAGAACCTTTTGCGCAATGGGAAGTTTCCATGGATTTGAAAAGGTCTTCATGGAACCATCAATGCCAAAAAAAAGAACCTTTATTTTTAATAGTGTTCTATGGCATTTCCGCAAAAACCTCCTTTTGGAACCTATTTTTAAGAGAGTTTGTATTCAAACCTGCCAATGTTTATTATGTTACATTGAATACAAGGTAGATTTACATCTTTCCTTAGTTTTTTGACGCTCGTCCAAGTTCATTTCTTGGAAAAGTTTCAGATTAAGTCTACGTTTCTGCGGATAATGGGCCCCCTGCTTAGGAGAGCGATCGGAACTTTACCAAGGCCGATGGGAGATTTATTTTATAACACCAGCAGATCCTCCTTCACACTGCACCTCAGAAACAGCTGGTGGGTATGATAACGTTTATTTTATTACTACTAAACCATACTAAACCTGCTGGGCTTGGACAGTATCAAAAGTGCAAAAATGTTGAAACTGATCGGTAAGCCACTTCTCTCTTCTTCTGGATCTCTGCCCAATACTCATTTACCCACATAAATAAGACACTGTGCCTTCTGAAACAATCTAACTGATAAGAATAAGAATAACTCTTCACATGGGATAACCTGATGCCTCTTTATTACAGAACCTACTGATTTACTCCATAAGGAAATAATTCTGAAAATAGACAGTATACATATATAATAGTGCATGCAAGGTTGGTTTCTTACTGCATGCACATACGCAAGGTTATGTTCATGTACTTAAGTATCATTTTAGTATCTTTTTGGTAGTTTACAGAGTCTATAAATACTATATTCATTTTTAAAATCAGATTAGATTCAACTTTATTGTCATTGTGCAGAGAACAAAAAGCCACTGACTCTGCACAATGACAAGTGTAATCTAATCTTAGCTGATTTTATAGGTGTTTCAAAGCTGCGGATAAATTTAATTGTCCATTTCAGGTTACAAGTTTCAGGGTGTGTTCTAGAGCAGAAGGCCGCAAGTAAACGAACTCACAAACTACAGTAAATAAATAAATTCAATCAAATAATAAAATTATTAAAGTAAATAATACAAATAAAAATGATACAGTACAGCATTAGTGAGTAGAAACAAAGTAATGTAATAGAAATAAAAAATTCCAAATAATATTTTACACATGATATATTTTTCACAGTATTTTCGCTATTTATTAAATTTGGCTACTTTATTAAATGTGGAAACTGCTTTACTTTCACTTAAGTATGTTTTGGCTAGATATTCATTTTAATACTCATGCTTAAACTTAAAAGTAACAACATCTCTGCACTATTTGCACTCTGGCTATGTTATTGTATTTACCTGTTGGATTTGTTGAGATGGTTTTTGCGTAGACTGGTCGATATGAAAATGAATCATTTTCTAAAATACTATACTATAGACGTCACGTTGAAACATCTTTCTGTTGAATGGAAACACCCTCAAAGCTGATTGGTTCCATCAAGCGAAATGGGTGTGTCATGGTTTGTTTATACTACGTCCCCTACAGCCTCAGCGTCAAAACGTAGACGCACGAGCTGGTGCTGACCACTCGCACACAGGCTGACAAGGTAAATACAACAGACTCAAGCTATCGGCGCCTTCACATCAGAAACCAAGAGGTAACTGTTCACTATTCATTCAGATTTATTAGACATCTTTTTTTTTGATAACTAAGAAGATGGTTTTATATTAGTCCATCTTTACTCTGATGCAGCATGGATTCATTATTGCACTGTACGGGTAAATCATCTGATGCAATCGAACTCGTGCATGTAATCATCTTGTCAAATTAACTTACCTCCACGACATTAACTATATTACATAAAATAATATTTTAATGCATCCATTAGCCGTGCAATGATAAAAAAAAAAATTAAAAAAAGAAAAAAAAAAAAAGTACATTAGATTAGTAACGTTACACTCTTGTCAGCAGAACAAGAAACAATAATGTGTAACATGGATCAGTTATAAATAAATTGGCCTAATTACGGAGTAAATTGACATTTCATCCTACGAAATAAACGTTATGTTTACACGTTGTACTGTTGCAAATATTTGTCTATATCCTGTGCGTTTTATTTATGTTAATTTATTCTATCTAATATCTAATTTGTTATGTATAATTATAAAATGACACACCTTGAATGATGTCCTTCTCTTATTCTGTTATTTTGGAGGATTATTTATCAGTGAAATAAATCATATGTGTGTCCTAGCGAGCCAGGGAAAGCGAACTCTGGTGATTAAATAGGCAATAATTCAAGTGTTTGTTGAAATTTCTCAAATCCCTCGTCTATGTTCCTTAAATTTGCTGTACCTGATGTTTGAAATTTTCGCAAAATGTGGCGTTTTCAGGTCTAGGCGCGTTTCATTCATTGACGCGAATTCCCGCTCATCGGACACGTTTGGACATTATGCCCCGGAAGTTGTAGATGTTGTAACAGTTGCATCAGCCCAGAGCTGATTGGTGCCAGTTCAGACTGGCCGGATCTCACACCTACTCCTGTAACAAATGACGCTGTTTGAATATTACGTCAGAAGGGTACCTGATTCATCCCGTGACGTTCGTTGTATTTT
Organism: Tor tambroides; assembly: GCA_021397915.2. Classification (NCBI taxonomy): domain Eukaryota; kingdom Metazoa; phylum Chordata; class Actinopteri; order Cypriniformes; family Cyprinidae; genus Tor; species Tor tambroides. The sequence continues at coordinate 149,438 of JAFVLL020010785.1, forward strand.
GTTTGTGTTGCCATATATTTTACCCCCCGCTGAAATTTTTTAAAAATAATTTGCTGTGTTTTGGCACATGGTAGTCGGTTTCTTGCTGGTTTAATTTGCGTCAGACCAGTCGTCTTCACCAGCACAGTGCTGTTTTAAGTAGAGACCACCCAGCAATATTTTTGGCCACCAGTGTTTAAATGTATTTGATAACAAAATGCCGAACTGATTATTAACAGAAAACATATGTGTACAGTAATTTCTATAATAATAATTATCAATACTACATTATATGCCACTAGAGAATTAATGATTGGGAAAGTAATATGCAAATAAATTATTTTAATATATTATTTAACTATAATATAAACATCAGTATATTATTATTGACGTCAGTACAACATCAGTAGCCCTGATATTAAAGAACAGTTAAAGTAAACAGTTAAGTAGATAAGTGCAAATATTGGTAAAAACATTGTTTAAACAGATTTTCAATCTCAGCCTTATATTTTCCCATCTTAGATGATTGGGAAAACAGTAGTAGACGGTACTGTTGGCTTGCTCTACAATAACTTATACATTTAGCTCTCTTTCCTTGTTAATTGTACTGTATAAACTTTAATATTTTATGCAATGACATTGGTGGAACAAGTTAATCCACAATACAAACCAATTTAGTTTAATTTATTGTAGCGAAACCTTCAAGTTTATTCGGTTTGAAGGATCTCTGGCTGGTATTTTGCACAATCTGTGGAGCCCTGTTAAGGGGGCTGTGTGATGGCATTAAGCCAGCTATTTGAGAGGTTGCCAGGTTCATTCACAGCAGTATGTGCCACACTGAGGCCTGAATGAGTCCGTTTCATAACCATGAATAGTTGAGTTCTTGAGGAATGAAGCTCTCATGCTGGTTTCTGCTTGTAATATTGCACCCGTGGCCAGTGGAACCTGTGGATCCCTAAACAGTTTCGTAGTATCTCCTTCTCTACACCATTTCTTGTTGTGTGGTACAAGAAATATATATTCCCGTTCTGTGTTTATATGCACTGCATGCAGACTATTAAATGTCGATTTACCCACAGATATCATTTCATACTTGTACTCTACTTACCAGTGTGCTAAATGAACTCTAAGGGTTATTGGAATGATCAAGAAGTAATACTGATCCTGATTTACTAAGAAGCAGAGCCTGGGAATGATTGTTCCTAGCAAATCCTGTCAAGAGGAGTAAAACGTAACATCCTTCATGTCACAAATGGTTTATTACAGTAAGTAATCACCCAATTTCATAGTTTCAGGTAAATTGTACTTATTAAACTTTGAATATGGGGTTTGAGGTGTTTGTTTTGAAATTTCAGGTGTTGGACTGACACATTTACAGAGTTGCAATGGTACAAAATTCATTCTGCAGAAAAGCAAACCAAAACAAAAACAACAGCTAATGTAAACCAATCGAGTCCTCGCTCTGCTGTTAAGAAGGTTAACTGGTTGGCGGGTCTTTATGTAAGCCTCTTAGAATCCATTGAGGTATTTATTTTGAGAAAAGCCCAGTGAGTCACTTCAAAACTCTAACATCTTACGCTCATGTATGGGTTACTTCAGTCCTAGACATGATGAGTCCTGTAAGAGTAGAGATACTGTAGCCCATGTGTCTGCACTTCATTGTTCCTTCATGTCTAAGCCTGGTGCATTCAGTGGTCAACATTGTTGCTACCAGCCTGCACATCTAGTGTTCAAAATTTAATAAGTGGGTGAATGACATTATGCATTTTTGCCCTAATTCTTAACTTATGTAAAATACATTAAAATTCAGGTCATACAATCAATTATGTGAATTCAAAAATCAGGCATAATCTTCAAAATATCTGGCATAATCTTATTATTTTATAGAAATAAAAATATTTTAACAATTCCTTATTAAGATTAGAAAAGCTGCCATCAAATTATTGTCATACGGTGCAACATAATAATGTTTATAAATGGAAAAACTCATGATACTTGTAAAAAAAAAAAAAAAAAATATTTCAAGATATTTTAATTTCACAATTTAAAAAAAATGCTAAAACTAAAATAAAGTATAATAAAGAAAACTGAAAATATAAAAATAAAAGTTAAATATTGATAAATACTATAATATATTAATAATAATAAAATAATGGTAATGTAATATATTATTAATTTTTACTTGATGGTTACACCACATGACATTGTTTCAGTGTTTTTTAAAAATGGTATAGAAGTTTTGCAAAACCATATGAAACCAAGATGGATAGAAAGAGTGCATTTCTTGCCACATGTGTTTTAAACTACATTTTGAGAAGATCCTTATATTTCATTCACCCAAGAGTAGCCAAATCGGAGAGTTACACTAAAATGTGTAGGTCTCGCTGGTGTGCCGGTTTCCACGGGATAACAGACGTCATGGCATTCACGAATTTCTCATGGCCAGATCAAAAGCCTTACAGATTTAATTTTGCCTACGTGTCACCCAGCCATCCTCGTGGAGACCACAAGAAAGAGATTAGCGCTGCCGCCCTCGCTGTGGCCTATCATAAATGTGTGTACTGTCTGTACGGCCCAAAAAGAAACCCTGGTAGGGAACATTTTCAAGGCAACTGATATGGATGCACGCTATAACCTCCACGACAGGTCAAGACTCCAACCTGGTGCAAAGGAAGACATAATCCGGACTTTCTCAACCATTAGATATATCAGTGCTGCATTTAATATGTTGTATATGCGTATTCATTTCATGATAATGAAAAGCACAGAGTAGTGAAAGAAAGCAGCTATTGTGCGTGTAGTGTAAGACCACAACAGTGGCTTAAAGTTCTGAGCTCTTGCCCGGACTGAGCTCGATTCAAACCGCTAAGAATCTTGCCAGCTGCTGTGCCAAGTGAAACAAACCACCTTACAGATAAAAAGAGTCTATTTCAGCCCCTCCATTGTACGGTGAATTACAGGGATGTTTTTGTTTTTCCCCCCTCCTCTGTCCTCTTTGTCAAACCTGACTTTGATCCGGGACGTGGGGTTCTTTGCGAGCATTTCCACAACTTTCATGAAGCCATTTTTAGCGATTTCATTGTTCTAGTTTTGTTGTTTTTGTGACAGGTTTTATTTATAAGTGTTAAATAATTGATCTCCGTCATGGGACGGGAAGGTGAATCGTCACGGCAGTTTGTGAGAAATGTAAGAAGATAGAGTGTTGCGTCCGTCTTTGTGTGGTTTTAATAGTTGTTACTGCAACTCAAGGTTCAGTCATGTCCTCGTTTGAGCATGTTTCCAAATCATTTCTGTTTGGCATCGCTGTAAACATCACCAGTAAGAATAGGTAGAGAACTGCATGAAACGTCAACATCGGTGTACTACTGCTTGTTCAGACATAAACATGACCATGTAACCTGATGAGCTAGCAGGAGTGCTTTGGAATCAGACAACTCCGATAAGGAGTCAAGCGGGTCAATAAGATACTGAAAGGTTCACACAGAATGTGGAGCTTGTTGATAGAGTGCAACAGTCAGTACATGTACGTCAGCAGTTATAATTGCGCTACAGCAAGTTTTCGCCCGTTTGTCGAAATATACCTGAGGCAGTGCGTAAATGAATATTTGAAGGACTTCTTTCAGACCTGTAAGATTTCAGACTTAAGCATTTACAATGGCATTTTAATATATTTTTTAAGAATATTGAATATGAAATCAGGTCGTTAATTTGCAATCACGTTAGCAAATTTTTGGCGAAATTTCGCAGACAAAGAAGTCTATTGTCACAGCAAATTCGAGTGACCAACTTAAACCTGTTTCGAAATCTTCATATGGATACCTATCGAAATGACTAATGATTTTGTGCATGAATTTTCTCCATAGGAATTTCAAAAATATCCTTAATAAACAGTTCTAAGCTAAATCACAGTATTACTTTTTTGCAATTCTTCATGTGATTTGAAAGTTTAACACTTTCGTCATAGTTCATGGTAACTAGGGCTGCAACAAACGATTATTTTGATTTATTTGGACGATTAGAACGATTAATCGACTAATCATCAGTTATTTCACTGATTAATCAGTAGACTTTGATTGTTATTCAGCTTTTGCAATTAGATAAAATATTGAGTTATACATATTCTAACAAACAAATAAAGGTAGTCACTTCAGCTTTTGAAAATCATATAATGTAATTACAATTATTATATAAAAATAAATATATTTGGCATACAAAATGAGATGACATACAGAGAATCTCTCTCATTTACCATTTAATTAGATATATGAAAAAGTAACTGATGCATCATTCTGCCTAACATCTCCTTCATATGGGTAAGAAACAAAATAAAGGAAAGTGATAAGACATTTTATTTTTAGATAAACTATTTTATTCACAACATAATCTCTTAAAATACCTTATAGGGTACTTGAGCTAGATCAAGCTTTGATCTCTGCAAACCAAACTATCACTTTAATGAAATAATATTTGTTGACAATTTTTTTTTATTATCAATAATGTCGACCAATCGTTTCAGCCCTAGTGGTAACACAGACTTGTCAAATTGCTAGATCCAGGCCATCTGAGGATTGTGGGTACCGTGGTTCTTTTTCTTTTTTTTTTATTTAATAACCCTGCTTTGTGGCTTCTGTGGAAGCTTTTATCATTGCATTAAAACCTCAGGTCTATTTGTAGGTCTTTCATGACAAGTTTATACATTACCATTCAGTAATTTAAAAAAAATAAAACAATTAATACCCTTATTTAGCAAGTCGTCTTAAAGTAACAGTAAAGACTTTCTAATATTACAAAATTTTTCTGTTTCAAATAAACACTGTTCTTTTGAACTATCTATTCATCAGAGAATCCTGAATAAAAAATTATCATGGTTTCCACAAAAATGTTAAGCAGCACAACAGTTTTCAACATTGATAATAAGAAATGTTTCTGAATTTCTGAATCTGAATTTTCCTTTTTACTGTTTTTCTGTTGTGCTCTGTCGCTTGATACTCTTTGATTGCCATTATTTTTCACTTTTATTAATCAGATCAGATATGGTCTTGGTTGTGAACTGCACAAAACTAAAGTTCTGCATTCATGTCATGAAGTTTGTTGCCTGACTTTTCCTCTGGGAATACTACTTTACTGGATCAGTGTGTAATTGATTCCATTTTTATATCCAGCCCTAACCGACTATTTAATTAGAGGGCAGAAATCTGAAGATTTGGGACAAATCCTTCTTCCAAAGATCCGCTTGTACTCTGGGAATACTTTGTAATTCCTTATGCAACAGGAGTTCTGAGAATCACAAAATGACGCTTTCAATATAATTTGGCAGTGAGGTGTGATGAACAGAAAGTTCAGCAGAAAAAAAAAATGAGACGTGTCCTGACTAAACCAGTTAGATCAAACCTTGGCGTACTGCCTTGGGCAACTGACTGTCACACCCAAATGTGTCTAATTCTTCCTTCCTCTTCTGTGTGCTTTTCTAGGCCTATAAGTAACAGAGAGCTCCTAAGAAGAAGCACAACCAAGATCTGTCACCTCGTTCCGCTTTAATCATGGTGGACAAAATAGCCTCTTTTGGACATGCGCTGCTGCGCCGTCGTGTGCTGGACTGCTCTGGAGAGGAGACGCGGTTCGCTCGGTGTCTGTCCACTCTAGATCTGGTGGCTCTTGGCGTGGGCTCCACTCTCGGCGCTGGAGTGTATGTGCTGGCTGGGGAGGTTGCGAGAGAGAAGGCAGGTCCTGCTATCGTATTATGCTTCCTTGTGGCCGCACTTTCCTCCATGCTGGCCGGACTGTGCTATGCAGAGTTCGGCGCACGAGTCCCTAAGACTGGGTCTGCGTACTTGTACAGCTATGTGACAGTGGGAGAAATCTGGGCCTTCATCACTGGTTGGAACCTCATCCTCTCTTACGTTATAGGTAATTGTGTCCAGTAGCAGTTGGTAATGATTTTAAAGAAATCTGTTGTAGCTATAACTGCAATAAAATCTGGTTCTTGGTTTCAGGTACAGCTAGTGTGGCACGAGCGTGGAGCTCTACGTTCGATAACCTGATCGAGCAGAAGATCTCTAACTTCTTCAGGGCGTCCATGGCCATGAAGGTTCCTGGGAAAGTTCTTGCAGAATATCCAGACCTGTTTGCCCTCGTTCTCATCCTGCTACTGACTGGTGAGAAAACCAAAAATAGAAATCATAATTTAAATATGGTATTTAAAAAAAAATGTATATATATTTTTTATTTAATAACCAGAAAAGTAGAGATAAACAGAACAACCACTTTGTAAACACTAAAATGCTAAATGTTTAAAAAAATGTTTAAAAATATATTACTAGGGTTCCACCGATATTAAATTGATAACTAAACTGATTTTATTATTTAATTTTTTTTTTATAGCCGACAACCGTTTAATAAACAAATTAAGTTCTATATTATTTTGTGTAAATAAATTAAAAAGTCAACCATTTTAAATGTTACAAGTAAAATCAGACATCACAACAGTATTATAATTCATAATTCATTTGGATATTGGCTAAAGCTACATTTACATTGTTCTTAAATGATTAATCTACAGATTCAAAATGTGTTAAATATTAACTTTAAGTGAGGGTTAGATGATGAATAAGATGACGCAAATGCCAAAATGGGAAATGAGCATGCATAATTAAATATTTGATGTTGGCTGATGCAGATTAAAAAAAAATCTCTAATATCGACAGGTAAACAGTATGGTACCAATGTATTCTGCATATGAAGTAATAAATTTTATGTAGTAAAAAAATGTATTCAATTAAAATTAAAAAATAAAATAATAATTAAATATAATAATTGTGACCTTATGAACATTTATCCCTAAGTATAAAGTTTAAATAGTGTAATCAATACACTACCAGTCAAAAGTTTTTGAACAGTATAATTTTGAATGTTTTTTAATCTCTGCTCTCCAAGCCTGCGCTTATTTGATCCAAAGTACAGCAAAAACAATAAAATTTTGAAATATTTTTACTATTTAAAATAACTTTTCTATTTGAATATGTTAAAATGTAATTTATTCCCGTGATCAAAGCTAAATTTTCAGCAGCATCATTACTCAGGTCTTGAGTGTCACATGATCCTTCAGAAATCATTCTAATTTGCTGATTTGCTGATTAAGAAACATTTTAATATTATTATTATCAATATTTAAAACAGTTGAGTACATTGTTCAAAAGTGATGATAAATACATTTATCATATATTTCTGTTTCATATAAATGTTGTTCCTCTGAACTTTCTATTCATCAAAAAAACTTGAAAAAATTCTACTCAGCTGTTTTCAACATAATAATAATAATAATAATAATAATAATAATAATAATAAGTGTTTTTTGAGCAGCAAATCAGAATATTAGAATGATTTCTGAAGGATCATGTGACTGGAGTAATGATGCTAAAAATTCAGCTTCGAAATCGCAGGAATAAATTACATTTTAAAATATATTCAAATAGAAAACAGTTATTTTAAATAGTAAAAATACTTCAGATTTTTACTGTTTTTGCTGTGCTTTAGATCAAATAAATGTAGGCTTGGTGAGCAGAAGACTTCTTTAAAAAAACATTAAAAATCTTATAGTTCAAAAACTTTTAACTGATAGTGTAGTCTCTATACATTTAAGTGAAAAACAAACTGAAATTGTTATTATTATAAAAAAACAAAGTGATTTAATAAAGAAGAGATTTCTGATTCCTCCTCAGGACTGCTTGCTTTTGGTGTAAGTGAGTCTGCTCTGGTGAACAAGATCTTCACTGGGATCAACCTGATAGTGCTGGGCTTTGTCATCATCTCTGGCTTCGTCAAAGGCAACACAGCCAACTGGAACCTCACATATGAGGACTTTGTCAATGATACAAATATCACTGAACCAGAGTAAGTTCGACATGAAAGAATCCTGCTCATTCTTTCAGCCACAAGCTGCTTTTGAACTGGTGCAAATGAGGATCCCTTACAGTTGTGCGGTGGATAATGTGATTTCGTGCACAAAATACATGCAAGAGATTTGACAAATCCATTTGTTCTCACAGAAGGGTTGAAAGCACATTTGGAAGCGGAGGTTTCGCGCCGTTCGGCTTCAGCGGCATCTTATCTGGCGCGGCCACCTGTTTCTACGCCTTTGTGGGCTTTGATTGCATTGCTACAACAAGTACGTCTTTGAAATGTCATAATTATAGAGCACGAATACTGATTGCTGAACGTTTTGTTTTTGTTTCTTCTGAAACCTTCTGCAGGGTGAGTCATAAATGTATGTGGTTCACTTTAACCTTATGTTTTCCCGTAGGTGAGGAAGCCAAGAACCCCATGCGCTCCATCCCCGTGGGTATTGTGGCCTCTCTGCTCATTTGCTTCTTTGCTTACTTTGGTGTGTCAGCTGCTCTTACGCTCATGATGCCCTACTACAAACTCAACACCCAGAGTCCCCTGCCCGAGGCCTTCAGTTACGTGGGCTGGGCGCCGGCACGCTATATAGTAGCCATTGGTTCACTCTGTGCCCTTTCGACAAGGTAACTCAAGGACTTGTTGTCTTGTAATGTCTCCATTCAGCATTTTCCTTTATTTGAATCGGTTTTATTTTTATCGTAGCTTGTTGGGCTCTATGTTCCCCATGCCTCGAGTGATCTACGCTATGGCAGAGGATGGGCTGCTCTTCCGTTCCCTCTCTAGGATGAACAAGAAAACCAAAACTCCACTGCTGGCAACTATTGTGTCTGGAATAGTGGCAGGTAAGAGACATTTTTGTTTGTTTGTTTGTAAATTTTTGTTGACACTGAAATTAGAAATGCAGCAGCCAATCAGAATATACTTATTTTAGTGCTCTCAAATGATTAATCACGATTAATCGCATCCAAAATAAATGTTTTTGTTTATATAATATGTGTGTACTGTGTATATTTACTATGTGTATATATAAAGACACACATATACATGTATATATTTCAGAGAAATATATTATGTTTACATATTAAATATAGTTATATATAATATAAATTATATAAATATATACATGTAAATATTTCCAGAATATTTACTGTATGTGAGTGTATTTATATATACATAATAATTATACACAGTACAAACACATATTATGTAAACAAAAACCTTTATTTTGGATGCGATTAATTACGATTAATCGTTTGACAGCACTAACTTGTTTGTTTAATATACAGTTATGTGGATTTTGGGGATTTTGGACCAATGAGATTTCACTGTGGGCGGAGCTACCCAGTGCAGCGCTGCAGAAATGGAAACATAATGTTTGTTTTTCTGGCTGCTACTTATAAAAATGTATATTTACATGGTAGCGATAGCTTTTATCGCTACGTGTCTGGATAAGATGTGGTGTTTATCCTTTTTAAGGTGATGTTATGTAAGGTTTGATATGGTTGTATTTCAAACTTCTTTGTTTTATCTCTTTTTTTTAGCTCTCATGGCGTTTCTGTTTGATTTAGCTGCTTTGGTTGACCTCATGTCCATTGGGACATTGCTTGCGTACTCTCTGGTGGCCGTATGCGTTCTCATCCTCAGGTAGGTTAACTACCTAAATTGCCATATTGTACATGTTTTTCCATGATCGTATATTTAATATTATCGTATTATAATTTAGTATTACATTAGCATTTTCATTTGAAAACTGTTTTTGTTATGGTACCTTTAAGACTCCTATATGGAAACTACCTCTGTTATGCTTGGCCAATTTTATTTGTATACTACCAGTCAAAAGTTTGGAGTCTGTAAGAAGTCTCTCTCATTAAGACTGCATTTATTTGATCAAAAATATAGTAAAATGGTATTATTGTTCAAATAGTATTACAATTTAAAGTAACTTTTGTATTTAAATTTATTTTAAAATGTAGTTTATTGGTACTCCAGAAGCATTTCGTTTTATCAGTTTTGAAAACAGTTGTGCTGCTTAATATTTTTACAGCAACTGTGATACAGTTTTTTTCTGTGATTCATTGATGATTAGAAAATCGAAAAGAATAGCATTTATTTGAAATAGAAATCTTTTGTAATATTATAAATGTAAAGTTATAACTTATATTATAAATCAATCAATTTAATGCATTCTTTTTCATTACAAGACCCTTCCTGTCAGTTCCGATCTGTCCTATCATAATAAAAGACTAAAATAAATCTTTAAAAAAAACAACGCTGCATGTTGTGGGTTTGCTGTCGGGTCATGTATGTACTTGGTTTGACTTAACCAATCTTTATGTTTCTAGATATCAGCCAGGCATCCTGAGCTCTTCCAGTCAGACTGAGAAACTGGTGGAACTGGTCGGTGGGGAGAAGGTGGCCGTATGTGGAGATAGTGGAGATGAATATGGCATAGACCTGGATGACAATCCCCACAAAGAGAAATTCTCCCTGAAACTCCTCCTGGTTCCTTCCAAAGACTCACCAACTGAAATGTCAGGAACTATTGTGTATGGCACAACCGCTATTATCTGTGAGTAAAGATTTGCTTGATTCTCAACTCTTGATGAATGAAAGCTGTTATATAGACAGCTGACCTAAAAATAATTGGGTGAACTATAAAAGTGTGAGTTGTGGATTTTGCATAAATTAAAAAAAAATCTAAAATCTTAAATTGAAGTGAATTGAGGCATCACAATATTAGAATGTACAGTATAAAACTGGAGATTTGCTTAATATTACATTTAAATATTATTCAATTATTAGTGGTTTTTAAATATTAACTTTAAATGGCAGTTACTGTACATCCCTGGTGTGTATTTGTGTAATATTAAGCAATAAATATTAAAGTTATTTTAACGCTGATAATATTAAGAGGTTATTCTTGAGCACCAAATAAGCATAATAAATGAAAAATTATTTCTGCTGAAAATTCAGCTTTGTCATCACAGGAAATGTATTAAAATTTGAAAAAAGTTATTTAAAATTGTAATAATATTTCACAGTATTACTGTTTTACTCTATTTTGATCGAATAAATGCTTGGTGAGCACAGAAGCCTAAATAAACCACAACTTGTATTTATGTACACTCTGCATAGACCCAGTTATTTGTATTTATTTCATTGTGATTCAGTGATATAGTTGGCAATGATTTTGCTGATCCTGAATCTGTTGATTATGGACTAATTCCAGTATCCTCTTGTCTGTATAGCTGTGCTGATCACTGTGCTGTGCGTGGTTTTGGCTCTGCGTCTGGAAGCCGTCATGAATCTGGAGATTGTGTGGGTGACGGCGTGTGTCATTCTGGTCCTGCTGTGCATCCTGTGTGTCATTGTGATCTGTAGGCAGCCTGAGAGCAAGGAAGCTCTCACCTTCAAGGTACCAGATGTCCTCGTTATTGATTTTGCCTTTTATTATGCTATAAATCTTTGCCTCGGGCTTGAATGTAAGCACTGAAGTGATGTAAAAGGAAATGCGCTATTAGGACACAAATACTTACAGACTTAAAGTGACAGTTCACCCAAAAATGAAAGTTCTGTCAGCATTTACTCACCCTCATGTCGTTCCAAACCTGTATGAATTTCTGTTTTCTGTGTAACACCAAGTATAGGGGCCTATGATTTCTGTGATGCAGAAACGCAGACGGAATACAGTTATTAAAATTGAATGTACAATATAACGTCACTTTTTTTTTTTTATTTTAACTGTAAACCTCTTGTTTTGCATCACACAAAAAAGTTACATGATTTATGCCTTTATTTGATCACGACAGATAATAAATTTGTATTAAATTATCTGTTGTTTACTTTAATATTCCTTGATTTCTGATTTAATAAAAGTGTATTATCTGTCGTAATCAAATAAAGGCATAAATCATTAACAACTTAATCTTTTAAAATGTAATCAAATGAAAATTTCACTTTTTGTGTGCTGCAAAACAGGTTTACTGTTAAAATTAAAAAAAAAAAAATGAGACATGTTATATTGTAAATTCAATTTTAAATCACAAATCAAGGAATATTAAAGCAAACAACAGATCATTTTGGGAAAAATAACATTTTATCAAATTCAGTTGACTAGACATGCTTTTTGATTAATAAAATGGAGACAGAATGGAAAATTAAAACAGAAAACAATTTGGAAAAAATAAAATAGAATTTAGAAAAAAATAAAAGATTTCATAGGGTCTTAAAAATGTAATGTTTGTTAAACTTTGAATAAATTATTGTTAAATTGTAAAAGTTTCATTAATTAATTAGACATGCTTTTTTAGTACCAAAAATTAATTTAACCATTAAAATGAAATCCAGAAAAATTGAAATGGGAAAAAAATTAAATCCAGAAAAGCTAAAATAAAAAAAAATTGGAATTTGAGAAAAAAAAGGAATTTGAGGAAAAAAGTTCAATATTTTGAGTTGATTTTAGCACAGTTTTCATTTGTCACATGCCTTCTAGCAACGAGGTGCACGAGTTTTTGTTCAGAACGACCTGAAAGTGGTTTAATATATGATGCTCAGTTTTTTTTTATTTTAAAACGTGCTCATATTTTAAGTCATACGTTGTTCTAACCTTAAATCGAAATCTTCCTGTGTGCAGGTGCCTCTGTTGCCCTGGCTGCCTCTGTTCAGTATCTTTGTCAACATCTATCTGATGATGCAGCTGGACGTGGCCACCTGGTGCCGCTTCACTGTGTGGATGGCTGTCGGTGAGTACATCTGTTCATTTAGCTTCTGCCTGCGATAGCGTCCTATTATTTCCTTCATTCCAAACCACCCACTTCTTTTCTCATGTCCGTTCCCAGGTTTTGCAATCTACTTCGGCTACGGCATCCGGAACAGCACTGAAGCCATGAACAGCTCCCTCCGAAAATACGAACCGGCCCTTCAGAACAAAAGCCCCATATACCTAGGCGGTGAGGAGAGTGAAGTGGAGGGCATTTCTCCTTGATACAGAGCGAACGATGGGCATGTTGCCCTTCGTATTTTCGTTGAAGTTGCAGATTTATTGTGAAAACATGGCTCATTTATTGTAGAAACTGCCCCAAACATTTCAATTGCTAAAGGCTTTTTCCATTAGAGGTTGTCGTGCAGCTTTGGCCCTCCAGTACTGTAAATGCTGGTTTGACTGTCCTGCAGCTGCTGCTGTAATCGCTAGTACTGTAATGGCCATACTGTCTGGCAGACAATGAGCTGACTGTGTACAGGGTATTTTATTTTCGGGATCGAGCTCTAGGCACATTGTTTGTGCGCCTTTGGGTCCAAAATGGTCTCCTTCCACCTCCTGGTTTCCCAGAATGAGGTTGTGAAGTACAACAGGGACCCCTAGTGTTCAGAATTTGAAAATGGCAATACCGTTAGACAGTATTTGTGGTCATTGGTTACTGTTAGACAGAATAATTGAAGAACAAGAACAGAAACTGAAAAAAAAAACTGACTGAAAAGCTTTTAAGCATTTTTAGACATTGCTAAAATCCCATGAGTTTGAGAGTTGTCCAAAGAGTGAATGGATAGAAAAATGGTTTCCATTTCCCAAATATGACAGTTTGTGCTGTCAGCTGTATGTTGGGACAATGTTATTGGCCAGTGTGGTATAAAATGATAGGATGATAGTAAGTGTGTGTGTGAGAGAGAGAGAGTTTTGAATGGATTATACAGGGTTGTGCCAGAATATGTTCTGTTTTACAAAATATTAAATTATTTTTTTGGAAAAACTGTTTTATATGGACATGTATAGTTTACCCATCCAACTTCCTTAAACTTGATGATTTTACTTCAGCATACAGTATAACAGTGTTGTTAGATGACATTTATGGAAGGTTGCCTTAGTAACTATTGTTTCTGCCAAAACTACTTACACTACTGTTCGAAAGTTTAGAGGTAAATTTTATTTTTTAAGAATTTAATACTCTTATTCTGGAAGGATGCCTTAAATTCAAAAGTGACAGTAAAGACATGTATAATATTACAAAAGATTTCTATTTCTAATAATTGCCATCAAAGAGTTTTGAAAAATTAAATAATAAAATAATAAATTAATTTTAATATAATAAAATTATATTAAACTTGCAATGTATTAAAATATTAAAAGGCTGCATTTTAAAATAGAAAATGGTTATTTAGAGTTATAATATTATTTCATAATTTTACTGTTTTTGAACAAATAAATGTAGCCTTGATGATCATAAGAGTCTTCTATCAAAGCATTTACTTTTGAATGGTAGTGTATCTACGGTTATCTGTATCAACTGGCAACTTGATAGTAACCACCGCTGACTTGAAAGATTCTGGAAGCTACTTAATTGTTTGAAGGAAAAACCCCATAATAATCTTTCATTTTTAACAATATTAACTGTAATATTCGAGCAGAAACAGTTACTGTGCTAACTTACTGTAATAACTAACTCACAGGTCAAGGGTAAAACCTAAACTTGCCTGAAAAAGGCTGAAGACCTAAAGAAACAGGCTTTCAATGGCCTTTCTTTCATATCTGAAGGTGTAGATACTTGAGAAAAAAGTCACTATTTTTGACCAGATTTTTTTTGTTTGTTTGTTTGTTTCCATTGAAACTTGTTCTTGGCAGCTTGGCTGTTGAGCTCATGTACCTTTATCTATTTTTGTTGTTTATTGTAGACAATTTGTAATGTAGTGGAATACTAGTTTACTGTTGTTCAATCTGTTGCTCCCATCATACCTTTTTGATATTTTATGGTATGAATATTTAAGCCCTTGATGCTGAAATTCAGCTCCTTTTTTCAGCTGTTTTTTTAGATAATCAGAGAGAAATGGAGGCTTGTCTACGCGACAGAATAGAGTAGAAGTTGTGTAAAACCACTATTATTTTTAAACTCATTTTGACGTTAATATATTAACATTATGACTTCATTAGAAGCGTATTTTTGTATAGCTTTCTCTATATTTGTGTTTCACAGTCAGCTAAAAATGGTTTTGTTTACATGTTCCAGAAATGTAAAGTTTAGCTTGTAAACGTGTCTGACACATTGTCGTCTGATCCCAGGCATTACAACGTTTTGATTCAGTTTGGAGACGTGTGTCTCCTGTAGATCAGTGCCTGAAGTTTCAAATGTACCTCAAAGATGGTTGGTAGATTTCCATACATACCAAATCATATGCCTTTGAGATACACGTGTAGTGTTACATGTGTTTATCAGTATATAAATATATATATTTTGTTTGTCTTTGGGTTTTTTAAACTGTAAATATTCATGCCATGTGCAAAGAAAATGAGCTGTATTATAAAAATTCTGTTCATGTTTTTCTTTTTTTAAATAAAATATTTCGCAAAACAACAGAGGCTGTTTGTTGTTCAAAATATATGAGAAGGAAATCATTTTTAGACACAATCTTTTGTGTCACACATTTTATTGATAGTTCATCTCATCTCTCACACAAGATCAATAAATACACAGTTAATAGTCATTTCGGTTGGCTAAATGACGTTGTATTAGTCTGGAAATCAAAAAAGGTACATCTCAGCAGCTACTAACCTCAAGTGACAGGCAACAGTTATGAAAGAGTGAACTTTATTAAGAAGAACCAAACCAGAAAAATCAGGGACATGATTTAACAGTGCTTTAAAAACAGGCATGTTGGTAAAGTCTCTGGAAAAGTGTCTGTAGTGACATCATGACCCACTTTGAACGAGGAAAAGGCAAGAAACTCAAATGTGGCTCCCCATAACTGAATATTTTCTGGAAGGTTTATGATATCTCAGAGATTTGAATGTAGCGATTCAAAATGCATTTTATTTAGTATGTATTAGATCATTTAACAGTTTAACAATCATGAAATCATGAAAAAAGACTGACGTCTCATATTCCCTATTATTGGTATGACCTCTGCAGGCAAAATCTGTCATATTCTCCTCATCAGGTGATGAAGTTTGACCATAAGGAAGAGAATTTCTCCCCCTATTGCTGAATTTTTTAAATCAAAGGTCCCAGCATGTAAGTAATCAACATTCAAAACACTGGGATTGGTAAGATTTTTTAATGTTTCGAACGAACTCTATTATTCTCACCGAGGCTGCATTTATTTGATCAAAAATACAGTAAAAACGACAATATTTTGAAATATTATTACCATTTGAATGTTTTCTATGTAACTTATTCCTGTGATAGCAAAGCAGTCATTACTCCATTCTTTAGTATCTCATTCTAATATGCTGATCTGGTGCCTAAGAAACATTTCTTCAAATTATTACAAAAAGGTTAAAAACAGTTGTGCTGCTTAATATCATGAAGGAAATGAAATATCATTTTTTCAGGATTCTTTGATAAACATAAAGTTGAAAGAACCACAAATGTTTGCACTTTTGTAATATTATTGACGTCTTTACTGTCACCTTTGATCAACTGAATGCATCCTTGCTGAATAAAACTAGGAATTTCATTCAAAAAGGAATTGCAGAGAATTATTATTAATGAGTATCTTTAGTGAATACTAAAGATGGGGTTGTGTAGTCCAATGGGATGTTTGGATTAGTGCGGTCCTCCTGTACATGCTCATTATAGCTGAACTTTTGGTGTAAACTTCAGATCAGCCTTTGCTCCAAAGGATCAGCGTTTCTGCACTCAGTTCTCCAGGCTCCATCCTGCCAGACTTGCCAAAGCTCCAGGAAATTCACATTTGCTGATATTTAGGTCATTATCTGAACTGGCTTTAAAGAGAATAGGAACTATGAAAGCAGGACACACTGATCGAGGGGGACGAGAGTATTTGTGGGTTGTCAAGCTAAGGGAGAACGACAGCACTGGTTTTGCAGTGAAGGAGCATGATACTGAAGTCACTTGATCAACAGAGGCAGCGGCGGTCGCTCTTGGTCACCTCCTCGGATGAGTGCACCACGTTGGGCACGAAACCGCTCTTAACACCCTCCCAGCCCTCCTGGATGGTGATGTCACCACTTTTGACCAGGTCGTAGATATCGCGCGTCAGCTCCGTGAAGGCCCTCTCTACGTTTATGGCGTCGCGGGCCGAGGTCTCCACGTAGCGCATGCCGTAAGCGGCTGCCAGTTTCTCGGCCTCCTGCTGGCTCACCTGCCGCTGCTGCTCCAGGTCACACTTGTGGCCCACCAGTAAGAAGACGATGCTGTGCAGCTGCACGTGACTGCGCGCTTCCTCCAGCCACTCGTGGACATTCTGGAAGGAGCGGCGGTTGGTGATGTCGAAAAGCAAAAGGCCACCCACTGAATTACGATAATAAGCCCTTGTGATAGATCTAGATCACATAGAGAGGAGAAGAGCAGACGATATCAGACAGGTGGTGGAACACGTTGCATATTACATCATTACATCAGCAGTTTATATTCCAAAGGCTGAATTCATTTGTATCAAATTACATTAAACTAGCATGTAAATACTTGATGGGAACTGATGCTAATAGCCTATAAGAAAGCTATAAACAGAAAATGGTTACAGCATGAAATCAGGAAATTAGTGAGTGGTTTGAAATAGTTTATGAAACTCATGTGATAATATGATGCTCATTTCTTTTGTAGTATCTTTTAATATATTTAATAATACATTAAAGATGCAATTCATACGTACAATGACACACTTTTTCTATCGTTGGCATGTTTTTCATTTATTATTTATTTATTTATTATTAAAGGTATAGTAAGGACGTCCTTAAAATGAATTGTAAAAAAGAATTGTTAGATAAAGTCGTAATTTTGTTTGTTTTTTGCGCAGAAAATGTGGCCTTGAATGTGGTATAGGACGCTTGGTGTCTTTGGAGGGTTAAAAAGCTCTCAGATTTCATCAAAAATATCTTCATTTGTGTTCTGAAGATAAACGAAGGTCTTACGGGTTTGGAACGACATGAGGGTGAGTAATTAATGACAGAATTTTCATTTTTGGGTGAACTATCCCTTTAAATTTATGTTAATATTCTTCCACTGAAAGCAGATCTAGTATAGGAATTTTAAAAACTCAAATAGGAAAGTTTATTGAATAATTAGGTTTAAGAAAAGAAAAGACAAAAATGTTTGAAGTATAAAATATCCAGATTGGGAACAAGATTACTTTGTGATTAAAATGTTAAGGTCTTTGTCTATATAGTTACAATCATTTGTAATAAAGAGGTATAAGTTTACATATGGATTTGGTACTAAGACAAAATACTTAACTGAGTAAACTGTAAAATAGAATTTTTGAAGAAAAACAAAGATTATTGGTATTAGTACATTTGACAAGATATTACTATTTAAGTTATTCTACTTCACAATTTCACGATTTCATGTTTAATTCAATGTGTGACTTGCCATTTCTTTGTAATTATTTGAGAAATTTGCTAGCATTTTCCAAGTGAAAACTGTTTCTACAGCTGTTTTTTTGTGTGTAATAAGCGCACAGTAATATGTCTTCTGTCAGTGTATTAAAATGTTTTATTTGTGTTTAATGTCTGAGATTGCATGTACTGTCCTCTTATAAGAAAATATTGAAATCAAATCAATGTAACTTACATATTAAAAACTAGCATGTAAGGTTTTTATTAAATAACTAAAATAAATAATTAATTAAAATTACAAAATTAACTTCCTTCTGAAGCACAATGAAGTCATTAAGCAACTGTGTTAATGTGTGCCAACAGTATATAATTAGCTTATAAATAGCAGCAGGAGAGGGACGGTCTCATTTTAGGGAGCATTTGATTGGTCAAAAAATCTGTGTAGTGCAAGTATGAGGCATCAGTAGTTTCGGCTTATTTTCCTGTAAAGAAAGACTGCACATTTGAATGCATTTATCTGCAAAAAATGAATTTTGCCAATGTACACTAGCCCCATAGATAGCCCCAAAGCTAACAAACATAGACTGAAAGCCACAATTCTCCTATTTTGAATTGTTTAAACAATTAGACAATGCATGTAGCTGTGATAGCTACATGTAAATGTCATCAAATACAAGCAGATGTACCTGAATCTCTCTTGGCCTGCCGTGTCCCAGATCTGAAGCTTGATGCGTTTGCCTGGTTCAATCTCTACCAGACGGGAGAAGAAGTCTACGCCAACAGTAGGATCAGACACCTGTGCAAACCGTCCTTCTGTGAAGCGTCTGATCAAACAAGACTTCCCCACCGTCGAGTCGCCAATGACAATCAGCCGGAACTGGTACAGCCATATAGCTTCCATATCTTATTTGATCTGTCAACAAATAACAGTGTTTTGTCAGTTAAAATGATTAGATTACACAGGAATAGATGTCTTCTGAGTAAACCTAACAATGTACTTTTATTAGAGTAACCTAAAAGTGAAAATTATCTCAAAATTTACTTTAATTTTTGAGTTTTATTCAACTCAAATACATTATTATTATTATGAAAGTCATTTTTAAGGATCAGATCATATGAGCATTAGAACAGACTATCAACTGAGTCTCATTCTTTAAATGGACGACTATCATTCAAATAGGTGTTATGTATAATTACCTTAATCTATATATGATGCGAGACCCTTAATCTGTATGGCAGTTCAAACTATTATACATTTATACATTAGAATGATGTTGCAAATCGTTATAACTGTGGTCAAATTGACCAAATTGTGTCAATAAAATCCTTTTTGAGTATGCCTATGTGAATCTTAGTGCTAGTATAAGTATTACACCTGAGTTTTTATGTTAAAATGTCATTTAATTTATATAATTTCATAAACTGTTTAACACGACCTCTTTAATATCCAAATGATGATGAATTTTATAACAACTTAGCATCTCTCGATGTACGAGTTTCTAAAGCTAGCGAAAACATAGTAGATGCTTGCAGGCCTACAAATCGAGCATCGCACTTGTTTAGAAAAATCGCTCTATGAACACATATTTTTGTATCTTTTATGCAATTATTACCTTGGTTATGCTTCTCAGTGTCTGAGGATGGCAAGCCCCATATTCTTCGCTGTCTTTCAGTCAGAAAGCGTATAACACCGTGACGTTCCCAGGCAAGGCATCCAAGCACACCCGAATGTTTTTGAGGATAAATGTGCAACTAGTCCCGCTTTGAATATGCAACTAAATGACCAAACGAATGACCATAATCGACTGGGGCGTTTGCATTAAGACCTGTTACTTTCGGAATGCCCATACATTCTTTGTAAATTCATATTGTCAGTCTCATGATTAGGGATAAAGAGATGTTTGTGAAAATGTGCTGATGAAATGGCAGTATCATCAGCATCATAAAGCCTGACTCATCCCTCATCAGTACCTTTACCGTAATAACTGATAGAGCGACGCATTGCTGGCGGTGTCGCAAATCTATGCTCTCTCATTCAACACTTACAGGAGGCGTTATGCTGGCAGCTATTGAGGCCGTCCACATTAGTGAATTTCAAATGGACTTTTTCAAAATAATTAATATGCTATTTCTCATCACCGCCCTCACCCTCATTTAATTTTGAGCATTTTAATTCAAATTAGCCTTTTTTTTTTTTCTTTTTTTATTTAAACATCAAGTAGAGTGGAAACTAATAGCCTACAGAACAAATGCATAAACCATAGTTTAAAATTTTTATATAGACATATATAGTCATTTATATAGACATTTTATATACGTATTACAATTGTTAAACACAATAAATTAAGGCAACACACACTGAAAAATAAATAAATAAATAAAAGTAAATTATAACATCACAATTTATATTTGTTTTTACAGGAAAACAAGTCATTATTTTTGATTTACCATCAAATTATAAATTAAATTAAACAAGATTCAGCTGCTTTAAATATTGAAATAAAATTTAATTCATTTTTAAATGGCACAAAAAAATTATATTTGTTTAAATAACACTTACATATAATCAAAATATTATTGTTAGATTAATCTGACAAATGTAAATACTCCCGTGTTCTGCAGTTTTATGGGTACATTAGGGGGTGCACCCACTTTTGGTGATATAATCTTTAAAATATTAAATATTTAACATATAAAAGTACATTATTATTACTACTTCTGCTCCCACAAAGTCATCCTGATTTTTACAAATGTTTAAAATGTACCAAATATTATCTTATAACAAATGTTTTTAAAAATGTTTACGTTTTTTTCAGACGGGGCGTGGCTATGACGCAACGTGTGTTCATGGGCGTGGCGTGCCTGATTTCTACCATTCATCACTTCTATACTTGACAGTAGCTGAAGAAGCAGTTCATCCGTAGCTTTTACAATTTGTGCTCTTTGAAGAAAAGATTTTAAAATACGTTTTATTCATGTTACTAATACGTCCACTTAGTTTTCTTTCTCATGTGGAGCT
Organism: Tor tambroides; assembly: GCA_021397915.2. NCBI lineage: Eukaryota > Metazoa > Chordata > Actinopteri > Cypriniformes > Cyprinidae > Tor > Tor tambroides. The sequence continues at coordinate 170,620 of JAFVLL020010785.1, forward strand.
AATAGGAAGTTAAAGCTTGTAACACAAGCTGTGCTTGTATTTAGAGGACGAGCACAGAGTAACATGACAGCAGTTTGACCTAACTTTGAGCATTATATAAACATTTTAAGAGCGCGTGCCTCTTACAAACTGTAATCCTACAACAATGAGCAGTGGATAAGCTATGAAACATAAGAGTACTCATGTGCTACAAACTGTACAAAAAGTAGGTCAGTGTGTTTATGATCCGGGTGTTTATTTGCTATTTTTTTAAGTCGTCATGCAGAAAGAACATTTATTCAAAGTTTTAGTCATCGGAGACCTCGGAGTTGGATAATCAAACGATACGTTCATCAGATATTTTCTCAACATTATCGCGCAACTATTGGAGTGGATTTTGCTCTTAAAGTCCTTCACTGGGACAGTCAGACGGTGGTCCGGCTGCAGTTATGGGACATAGCAGGTATGTTATCCTATTAAAATGTTTAACATTTAATAAACATTTTATATAATCCCACTTGCTTTGTTTTATTTTACTTTACAAGGTGCTGAATTCACATTATTTAGTGCTGGTCCAAAGGGAATTAAAGTAACAAGATATACTAGACAACATTTGTGTTGGTGGTCCCAATAATATGATAAATCAGTAAAAGTATGCTATTGCCCCTCTGAAATCTCTTCCCACTGAGTTTCCTTGTGTGAATGTGAAGGAATGTGTCTTGTGTTAATCTCAGCTGGTCTCATACTCGTGCTAAAGTCACATGAGAGTTTGAGGTAAAGTCCATAAACACTCACACACACACAGAGAGACAGCGTAGATCAACACAGTGTTATAGTAGGATTTATTATCAAGAATAACATTAAAAACATGATGCTATATGCTATGTTTAACCTCCAATTTTCCAACCCACGTTCGTCACAGGACAGGAGCGCTATGGGAACATGACACGGGTTTACTATCGGGAGGCCGTGGGAGCCCTTATAGTATTTGATGTGACCAGAGCCTCCACATTTGATGCAGTGCTGAAATGGAAAGACGACCTGGACTTAAAGGTCACTCTCAGCAACAGCAAACCTGTCCCAGCTGTGCTTCTAGCCAACAAGTCTGACCAGTCACGTGAAGGTCTGCGTTCCCAGATTCCAAAGCTTGATACGTTCTGCAAAGAGAATGGATTTGTGGGCTGGTTTGAGACCTCTGCAAAGGTGAGGGGTTTATTTTGTGACCCTGAGCAGGATAGTATCTGACCATACTATATGAACTACTTAGTAGTTTCATGGATGTTCATGATCATCCATTGATTCTGCTCTATTTTCACAGACGTAGAGATACAGAATCAGGATCTGTGTATGTGTAGCTGTTTGCATGTTTGCATTTAACACAAATACAGTAAGAATGCATTGTGCTCATTAGCAGGGAGGTTTTTGGTTACCATATGCAGCCCCATTTTAATGAGTTACACAGTTGTATGTGAAAGGGTATAAAGTGGTTCCTCAAATAAATGGCATGACACCCTACTCTCTGAAACATTTTAACTCTGGATCACCCTTATCACTTTATGACTTTATGTACTTTCTTTTTTAACTTTTTAAAACAATTTAAAATTCCCCCAGGCAGTTTACAGCTGCCTCTATATATTTTGAACTATAATCGGGTGTAGAGTTGCATTAAATGTTACACCATACAACTGTTGCATTCATCCTCGGGTAAATGTCACATGATCTGAGCTGTATAGACAGTGCTTTCTTTACATGTGGACTGAGCAAAAAAATGTGCATGTACTATTATTGAATTTATGTGACAAAATGGCTGTAATGAGGTATGCGTGTTATAGTATTATATGGGTGGCATATCCAATTATGTATGCAACAGAATAATATTTGACATGTAATTGGGAATTATGTGCGTGATAAAATTAATATAAATCATATACAAGTGTATGTATGCACACTTTCATTCAAAAGTTTGGGGTTAATAAGATTTTTTTAAATAACGTATTTAATACTTTTATTCAGCAAGAATGAATTAAATGAATCAAAAGTGACAGTAAAGACATAATCTAAAAAATATGTCATATAAATTGTTCTTTTGAATTTTCTATTAATCAAAGAACCCTGAAAAATGTATCATGGATTCCACAAAAATATTAAGCAGCTCATTTGTTTTCAACATTGATAATCATAAAAAAAAATGTTTCTTGAGCACCAAATCAGCCTCTTGAATTAGTGAACAGAATGATTTGTAATATAAGTTGAAGAATATTAGAATGATTTCTGAAGGATCATGTGACATCTTCTGAAGATGATTTAAGTGTCTGCTGAAAATTCAGATGTGCCATTGCAGGAACAAAATGCATTTTTAAAGATATTAAAATAAAACATTTTAAATAGTAATAATATTTTACAATATTACAGTTTTTACTGTATTTTGATCAAATAAATGTAGCCTTGGTGAGCATAAGACACTTTAATGTTCATATTCTTCAGAAAATCTTCAGAAATCTTACTGACCCCAAACTTTTCACTGGTGATGTTTGTGGCTGTTGTGATTTTATTGTCTGAATGACTCCCATATTTTTGTGTTTTATTTTACACCCACTGAAGGAGAACACAAACATCGAGGCGGCAGCTAAATGTCTGGTGGATCACATTTTAGCCCATGAGGAGAACATCACCAGCAACACAGACCCAGATGTGGTGGCCCTCCCTGGGTACAACAACAACACCAAAGAGCGGGTCCGAGCCAGATGCACAATGTGTTCCAAATTTTGAATACAGGAGGATGAAAGTCAGTGAGAAAGAAATGAAAATATGTAGCAGTTTGTTACAGATTCAGCTATTTAATGGTAAACCCAAAACAATGAGATTCATCTTAAAGACACAAGAAACGAAACAAAATGGCAGGGACTGTGAAGAAGGGTTGTGCTGATTATATGTAGCATTAAAATCTCACATCATTAGATACACTGTGTTGGTGGCGCTTCGATTTTCAAGGATTTCACTCATCGGTGTTCTGTTTACAGGTGAATGCTCTGCGATAGGTACCAGCTATTTTATGACACAAGTCCAGGTCAAATATGCATTTCTCGCTGCAGACTCTTTGAAAGCATGTAATATTTATTAAAAGTGGCCTCTGATTCAGATAGCCTATATAAGATTAAAAAACTATGACGTGCACACAAAATGCCTTAATACTTGCACAGATACACTATCTAGGAATGTTATCTTGCAACCTCTTGCATTAAAAAATAAAGCATACAGTGTTTTTCCTCCATGTAAGCTCTTGAATATGATATTGTAGTCCTGCGCAATTCAGGGTTGTGCAATGAAAAGAGGCAAGGCGCCCCATTAAAGACTCTGAAATGGCCGTCTGATGCATTCTTATGTATGTACAGAGGGGGTTTAAAGCAGTGCGGAAATTCCACCTTAAGGTGCCCACCCCAGATATTCTGACACAGGCCAATCGCCCCCCTCTCCAGTCACCTGATTCTGATACTGCCATTTTGCGCGGAGCGTCCGACTGTTAACTATAGGAAATTGGAATTGTTGCTTCATCAAAGATGCCATGGACGAGATGCTGAATTTTCACATTTAGGACCACTGCTGCAACTGTTCGACTGGGATAATATCCACATAATATTTCGTGTTTTCAATAGCGCATGCATTTATATAACGCGTAAGGGCGCTGAAGGAATTTGGAAAATGATGCTCGATATCGAATTCCGTGATGCACCGACTCCGCGCATGCAATGAAGCAGGGCGAGATTTTCCGCGGCTAGACGTCGAGAACGTTTCAATTTTCATTTTCGTTCGCTGAGATCGAAGTTAGCCTCGTTCAAACAGCAATTACATGGTTAACCGGCAACACCGGAGGCTAGCGAGTAACACAGTGTCCTTTTTGCGCGTGCTGAACGGGTAGGCCTATTTAAATAACGATCTGTCATTATATTGTCATCGTTTCAGCGCGCGGTGATTGCCGTTATCTGAATGTCAGAGCATCCTCGTCCGTGTCCGGTTCGTATCAGGGTAGCGCTCTCCGCAAGACCGACTAAGCCCACGGAGCGGGCTCCCACACACCCCTGCAGTGAATAGATCTGTTTGAGAGACGATTTATTGAAAATCGTAATATGTCGGGACAGTCCATCACGGACCGGATCGCCGCGGCTCAGCACAGCATGACCGGATCTGCCATCAGCAAAGCCGTGTGCAAGGCCACGACGCACGAAGTCAGCGCGCCCAAGAAGAAGCACCTTGATTGTAGGTTAAAGCAGGAAAAAAAAAAAAAACGCTTCGAAATGTCACCCGTTGTGTTTTGCACTATGCTTCGGCTGTCATATACATTCACTCTCTGCCGGCCGCTCATTTGCTGCTATTTACAACCTAATCGAGGACATTCAAATGATTACAGTAGATGATGATTTCTGGACAGCCATTATAGTGTTCATTTCATCAATTAACTGAAGGTCACCGTGGCACGTTCACGGTCCAGTACGGACGTCATGCAAATTAGAATGCGTGATTGACACACTGACCAATTTGCATACGACGGGGACCACTTGACGTTATTTATTTATTTATTCGAAATACATCCGAATCATTTTGATTCTATGCATGCCACATCGGAGATATCATAACTATATGTTAATTAAATAATTATGCAGATTCCTATGTAGACAACGTGTTCATGGCTGATTCCTATAGGAAACATACAATGTCAAGGGCATAGCATGATGCACACTAGTTTGCGTACACAATGCAAGGTGCAGATTGCTCGTGATTTGTACCTTAATTCCTGTTTATAATGTTGGTGTTGCTGTTTGTATTTCTCCATTGTTGACTTGCACAGTTTGCCATCCTAGTCTGAGTCATTGAAGGTGACAGCAGTATAATGCAGTGATGTTTCATATTGAATCACTTTAACCTTAATCTGGTTTATTTGAACATATATGCTGCATTGCATTTGTTAAATTAGGCTTTTTTATTAAATATAGGTTAATGCAAGAAGCGTAGTGTAGATATTTATGTCAAAAATCCTGTTTACTGATATGAGTCACAATAACGGAGAAAGATTTGATTCTGAAATCCAAATGCCATCACTATCTTGGCAAGGTGATCGGTATGACCGATGTTTGTATTTGCGGTTTGAGTTTTTTTTTCACCCCCCTTTGATGAAATGTGTCATTATGGACACCTAACTCAAGACACGAAGGTGCACCTTCCTTTACATGTCAAAATGAGTTTTTCTTCAATTCACTAATAATAACTAAACGTAGCTGATTAATGAAGCGGGTTATCAATTAAGCTATCAGTTAGTGAGTCCAGAGCAGATGTCCTGTGGTGGACATAAAGAAAGCAGCCTGCAGATCTAATAAACTGCCAGGCTCATTCAAAGTAATAAAGGTAGCAGGTGTTCTCTGAATATGTGCTAGCATTCACTGGCACAGATTCTATTATTAGTTAATTAGAGAGAAATCAAGTGTAACTTTTGAGTAACCACTATTCAAGCAATGTCATGTTAGATAGCAGACCAGCATCAGTACGGATTGTTCTGTTACAGTCAAACATCACATTTCTGCCAGTTTACCAACTGATAAATATTGTGAGTATGCATGGAATGTCGTTAGAATGAATTATTGGTTGATTTGTACAAAGCTATGGAATGACTTAACTAGCCTATACATTTTATACTAACTATGTGACTGAAAGAATTTGGACACCTGAACAAAACAACCTGATTATTAGACATTTGATTTCAAAACCATTGGCACTAATCAGTTAGTCCTTCCTAACCACTCCCATTCTCCTGGGAAGGCTTTCCTAGATGTTGGAACATGGATGCAGGGATTCGCTCCTGTTCACACAGAAGCACATCTCCGGCTCGTAGTCAGCTTTCTGATTCATCCGAAAGGTGTTCAGGTCTGGGCTTTGTGCAGGCTATTCACCAGACTTACTCATAAATCATTTCTTTATGGACTTCTCATTTATGGACCCCCAAAGGGGCTTTAGTACGCTCGGTTCTACTGAAACGTTTAAGTAAATTGGATTACTATGTTCTTGATTTTATGCACCTGTTAGTAATGGGTGTAGCTGAAATAGCTAACCTTGTTCATTGTAACCTGTTCGTTGGCCAGGTAATTTTTCAAATGCATAAAAGATTTATTTTCCTTTCTACCGTTCAAAAGTTTGGGGTCTGTCATTATTTGAAAGAAGTCTTTTATGCTCACAAAGGCTGCATTTAGTTGATTAAAAATTCAGGGCAGCAGTAGTATGGTGAAATATTATTTACATTTAAAAGAACTGTTTTCTATTTTAATGTATTTTAAAATATAATTTATTCCTGTGATGGCAAAGCTGATTTTTTTAGCAGTCATTACTCCAGTCTTCAGTGTCACTTGACCCTTCAGAGATCAATGTGCTGATTTGGCGCTCAAGAAACATTTCTTATTATTAGGATATTAATGTTGAAAACAGCTGTGCTGTTTAATATGTTTGTGGAAATGCGGTCTATTTTTTCAGGATTCTTTGATGAATAGAAAATTCAGAAGAATTCAGATTGATTACATCGTAAATGTCTTTATTGTCACTTTTGATAAATTTAAAGGGATAGTTCACCCAACAATTAAAATTCTGTCATTATTTATTCACCTTCACATTGTTTTAAACCTGTAAGAGTTTCTTTTTTCAGTTGAACACAAAAGAAGATATTCCAAAGAATGTTGATAACCAAACAGTTGACGGAAGCCATTGACTTCCAGGGTATTGTTTTCATACTATGGAAGTCAATGGCTACCGTCAACTGTTTACCCACATTCATCAAAACATCTTCTTTACTGTTCAGCAGAAGAATGAAACTTGTACAGGTTTGGAACAACTTGAGGGTGAGTAACTACCCCTTTAAAGCAATCATTGTTGAATAAAAGTATTCATTTCTTTAAAAAAAATCCTTCTGACCCCAGACTTTTGAACAGTACTGTATACCATCTAATAAGTAGGTCCACAGACATATTCAACAACAATACAATCGTCCTGGATCATGTACAGTCATTGTTTCTGCTCTGTTTTGCACACAGATCTAATGCACTGCACCAATGAGCTGAACGTGAATATACCTCACTTGGCTGACACATTGTTTGAGAGGACAGCAAATCAAAGCTGGGTGGTG
>JAFVLL020010789.1:0-15948 GCA_021397915.2 Tor tambroides
ACATATATATACATACATATATATATATATATATATATATATTATACTTTTTGGGATAATAGCAGATTTTTATATTAGGTAAACGACATTATCTTTATTGTCCCTTGCTCTGTAAAAATCACAAATAGACTTTAAATTAGTATTTAATGCTAATATTTAAAGTTAAGACAGACAGACAGACAGACAGACAGACAAAGTCAGAAAGATATTTTTAGATAATATTAATATTAGGTTTTTATAAATATTACATATACATATAAATTAGTAAATAGACATTAATACATGAATTCATTATATTATATTAATTTTCTGGATAATAGTATATTTTTATAGTATTAGGTAAAAGACTATCTTATTTTTTGGATTATATTAATATTAGGTTTTTATGAATTATAATAATGAATTCATGTTACTAATTATATATATTATATTATCTTGGATAATATATTAGATTTTTCTAGTGTTAGGTATAAGACATGCATTTAAAATATTTATCCCTGGCACCATGCATTCAATTGACAGCTTTGACAAACGAGCTCAAGTATATGTGCACAAATACATGGATATGTGCACTGACAGCGGGATTACTTGTCTAAGTGAAAATAATTTGTTGATCCAGAGCGCTGTCATGGCGACTTGAATCTCACAAATCATTTTTAATTGACAGTATTAAAAGCAGGTGAAGGGAAAAAGCGCCTCGCAGAACACAAAACAAACATCTCTGTGTTGCGAGGAAACTAAACCACCTGTCACTAAAAGAAGCCATTAAAGAATGATCGAAAAACCTGCCTTTAAAGATGAAGTGTCATATTTTAATGCTAAAACACTTTCTCCCAGTTTAATGTGCAGCGACAAATTTAAGTAAGCCATTCGTAGGCTGAAATATTAAGAACGTCAACTACAAGTGATCTTTCGCTTAGTGGACGATAAAACCATCTCATAGATTTACACTGAAAGAAAAATCAAAGTGATATACAAAGACCAGAATATAATAAAGATTTGGGCCAGTAACCCAATCACCTAGAAGTGCACTTAAAAACTATTTAGGGCTCACAACCGTCCTCTTCAAACAGAAACACATCAGCCAAGAGCAATCAAATGATGAAGGCTTCATAACAGATGGAATCAGCTGGTGTTTCGCTGCTTGCTTGGAGACCGTGAGTCAGTGTCTCCTCTCCTGCGTCCTCATTACGACTGTGTGTTCAGCCAATCAAATGCACAATGAAGCAAGATAAATGGGAATTATCCACAAGGCAAAGGTTAATGTCTTTCGAACCGATCTGCACTCATTCTATCAACAAAAGGAGGAGATCAAAAAGCCCGGAGCATCTCCATTGACTCAGAGGTCCAGAGCGACTCCATGTCTGCAATGAAATGTGTTATCTGAGGCTTGCGAAAGCCTCTGATTGGAAATGTACGATGGAGAGGCTTTAAACCACTTTTGCTTTTTCCGCCATCTCTCCCTCCAAGCAATGTGCTCAAGCAATGAGCAACGGCACCAACAATTGTGACATCTGTTCTGCAGAAAAGGCCCGACGGATTACATGTCAATTACAACAAAGACCCTGGAGTCCTGATAAATGATAGCCTGCAGAGCTCCTTTGTGGTACAAAAGAAAAGTGAATGTTTAATGGCTTGCTGTATTCACATGTATTTGGAAACAGATGTGAAAATGGCTAAGAACGAATATTAGTTTGACTGTAAACAGGCCCAATGACTGAAGCCATTATCTGGGGAAATAAAAGCATTTTGTTTGCATTTGTTGGCAAAATATAGGTTTGTTCGTTGTTGAAGCACATGAGTGTGTATATGTAGAGGGCTCAATAATCAGTGTTAATCTCGTCAACAACATCACTGACGAAAAATGTTTGTTTAAATTAAGCACAAAAACATTTAATTATCATCAAGCTGCTGCTTTTTGGGTTTGCTTTTATTATTGTTGAGAAAATAAACAACCTTTGAGGATGAAAAGACATCACAAAGATGCATACATTTTACTAAAATAACTATCTGAGATGTTTAAATTATTCACAAACAACACAATTTTGACAAAACAAAAAAAACCCTTTGAAAATGAAAAAGATGCATCACAAAGACAACTACATTTTACTTGAAATAAACAGTTTGTTTGTGTCTGGGACATATTATGATACATATCAACAAACATGTTTGTTTAAATTACAGGCAAAAACTGTTTAATTATTATCATGATGATTTTTTTTAAACTGAAAAATCTTGGAAGCAGAAAAATATGCATCACGAAGATGAATACATATTTATATAAAATAAACTATTTGAGGTTTGTGTTTGTGGAATATTAGTGTGTTTACACAAACACACAATTACACACAACATTACTAATAAAAAAAAAATGTTTGTTTAAATTCCTCACAAAACAACACAACCTTTTCATCTCATTTCCATTATTATTGATGAAATAAAAACCCTTTAAACATTTTTAAAAAAAGATACATCATAACAACAATAAAACAATTTTATCTAAAATATGCTGTTGAAAATATGAGAAAAAAGAACTCTGCATGCTGCATTTTAAGAAGTAAATAATATTCAAAAAATATAATAATAGTATGTAGATTGTCCTGCTTAAGATGAACACCAGTAAACAAAATCTTTTTTTGTGTTAATATTGCACATAATGAAGTTGTGTATGCATGTGGGTATGTTTTTATCACATTTGTGTCTGCTTTAACTTCTCAGGCTCTTCCTTTCACTCTTAGCACAAACAGGAAGTCTCTAGGCTCTCTTCCTGGAGAGAAGCACAGTGGGATATGCACACACACACACACTTATCGATGCAGGTTTTATGAGAACACTCGTTCATATACAGATCTTGACAGCAGTCTCATTCCTTCAATCTTTAACACGTGCGTGCACACACACACAGTATATAAACTCTTGCTCAAAAAGCCTTGTTAAGTTTAATAGAGAGACTGGATGTCCACAGCGAGACAATGCAAAAAGAAGACCGCAAAAAGGCAACAGACCTAACGAAAACGAACTATGTTCAGGTGTACTCCTGCACACTGAGGCAAAACACATGCTCAAAATGGCATTTTTACAAATACATTTCTGTCTGAGGGGAGGTGTAAAACACATTTGTGACCACTTTCAATTCTCTGCACATAAAACAGATTTCAGATAGCATTAAAATTGCAAATTGCAGCTGTTGTTCTTGTTGTTTAGCGAGATTTAATTCAAAACAGAACAGAGCAGAGAAGTGAAATATTCAAAATCCTCTTTTGCTCTGAGGTGTTTGTCACTCATGGTACTAAAACTGCCATTGTTCACACGCAAACTTTAACTAACACCTCTAAGACAGCACCTTTACCTGCCAAAAAATCCAGTTTAACATGGTGGCTGGTTTCTAGCTAGTCTAAGCTGGTTATTTGCTCTTTCATTTAAGTTATCAGATGGTCCAAGCTGGTCAAAAAAAAAACCAGCTTGACCACCAGTACAGATGGTAGTTAGTTTGCTTCTAGTCTAAGATAGTCATCTAGCTTGCATTAGCTAATAACCATCTTAAACCAGCTTGCACCAGCCAATGACTAGCTTGGACCAGATAAAAACCATCCTGAATCAATTAATGACCACCCTGAAACAGCTTTAAAAAAAAACAACAAAAAAAACAACAACAGTCTGAACCAGTTAAAAGAAACCATTAGGACCAATCAATAACAATCACCCAGCCACCACAGTCCAAAAACCACATTTCGTGCTGCTGGTAGCTAGTTTATTTCTAGTCTAAGACTGTCAACCAGTTTGCACCTGCCAGTGATTGTCTTATAACCACTGGCCAGATAATAACAAGTTTGAACCAGCCAATGACCAGTTTGAACCAGGTAGTAACCATCCTGGACCAGCTAAAGATCTTGAAACACCTAAAAAACAATTAGGACCAGCTAACCACCACTGACCTGCTTAACCCAAACTGTAGCATGTTCCAAAAACAAGCTTGACCACCTTACATGCTGCTGCTAAAGAGTTTACTGCTAGTCTAAGATGACTAGCAGTACCAGTTTGCACCAGCTAATGACCATCTTATAACCATTTCGAACCAGCTTATAGTCAGTTTGAATCAGCTAGAAACCAGCATCAATGTTCCAAAACATTGTAATTATCAGTTTATAATGGATGTTCCAGCAGGACAATTCCTTAACTGAGGGAAAAAGGTGCAATGTTGGGTGAAAACGTTCCGTGATCCATAATTTACGAGTTTACCTTATCGTTTCAATCAGGAGAAGACATGCTGTTTGCAACTCTGACCCACAATTAGCTGAAAGCATGTAATCTGGTTACTTGCGTGTTAGGCGATAAATCACAGATTACACTGGGTTTATTTCGCTCTGATGCACCACTTCACCTCTGATAGGTACAGGATAAAAGAAGCATAAAATGACAGTATTTTAAAAAAAGCTGAAAGACAAACAGGATCTGACTGGAAAAAGAGAAGACCTGAGAATAGGTTTTTAATTTTAGAGTGGTAATCTTCATTTGAATCAATGCAAGGAGGAACTAAGAACGACTGTGACGGATTACAAACAGAAGAAACAAAAGGACACCAACTCCATGTCCTCAATCATCGCAACCTTGAGGACACGTCATTCTTTTGTGAATTCTGCCTCATTTTATCATCGGTTAAAGATTGAAAATTCTTCCAGTTGCGACGTTTGAAACCTGTCCGCCACAGATAAGCAACACTGACAGGAACGAAAGAGAAATTGACTCTCACAAACACAAAAAAGTCCCATAACTCAGTTATTCCTCTTGGCATAAACACACCGAGAGTATTCGCAATCTGACAGACCTTCAACCACCGCAGATGGATCGGCAAAGCCAGCCCTGATTTACCTGTGATTGTGCGTAAACCTAGTGCGCATTTTACGTTTTATAGCAGCTGATGACTAGCCAGGCGTCCAATCCAGATGTGAGCCTCGATCTGCTATGACGGTTGGCATCCCTTACCAGATCATATGAGCGCCAGGGTTTTGAATAATTGAGCTGCGAGCGAGCAAGAGTGTCGGGTGAATTAGTGCTATATAAATCCAGCCGCATGGCTTTTTGCTATTGTGTAATCATGCTGATCTTCCACACACGTGTCCTCTGCATATCGCAATATAATAGGCCAGATGGTGGGAGAGGTGTTAATAAACAGCGGTGTGCGCACATTAGCAGCTTGGGTTACAAACAGCTGCCTTATTTGCCATTTCTGATCGGGGCATTATTGGAAAAGCAGGAGCTGTGTGAACACTGATAATCTGCGTTGGCGGAGAGATTGAATACCCATGATGTGAGCGAGCCACGCGGCTCCCTGTTGAGGATAGAGCCAACGGCCCAGAGGGCTGTACTGTAATCAGATGCGGGACGACGCTCAGTAAAACTGCAGAAACATTGTCGGCACAGCTGGAGTAACAGTTGTCCACTCTCGGATGGAGATTAAAGACACAATCAAGACTGCGTGTACACACAAATATACATGAAGGCGTGTAATCCAGAAAAAGGGAAAGCGTTGCGGAGGTGTCTCTTTACGCTAATCTCTGCTTTAAATCCTGATTGTTTCCTCTGTATTCGGACATCTTCGCTTGAAGAGCATTAGCAGATAGGGACATGGTGTTCTGAGATGGTCAGGCAGCTTTCATAAGCATTAAAACAGCTCTCGCTACAGTCACGTACACATGGTTAACCCTTTCCTGGGATCGGCTTCTCTTCTCCTAAGGAAAAGTAGAGGTAAATGAGAGATAGAAGACTAGCTCAGCTGGACATGAAACGCAAACAACCCACCCAGACAAGACAACAGGAAAGCACCTTTCTTAGAATGAGTTATGCACACCAGTTACCCACAATCCCTCCCTGTAGGCCATTAAAGAGAAGGAAAAGTCATTCTTCAAGAGTAAGCAGGATTTCAGTAGCCTAAACAGGTGCACCATGTGAAGAAATAGCATCCTAAAAGTGCAACCTTTAAGATTTTTACTGCATTTTTTCCTAAAATCAACGGGAAAAAAGAGAAACACAATATAAATATTTAACACATATATATTGTGTTTCTTTTTTCCTTTTGATCTTAGGAAAAATGTCACAATGCAAAAATATCTTAAATGATTTAAAAACTAAAAATTATTTTTCTTATTTATTTTTTAAATTTGAGACAACACTCAACTAGAAACCTACATAGTGATGTCTGATTCATGAATGAATGATTCTTTTGAATCGTATCTAATAAATCAGTTGAATTGTTCACAAAACTTGATTCACCCATTTTTCACCCTATAGATGTAAATGAAAACAAATGTAAATAAATTTTAGTATCGTTTAAATGAAAATGCAAATTATATTTAGGTTCCAAATGACTTTGTTGTTCCAAGTTTATTCATGACTGCAACAAATTTATCTGGAACACATGAAATTCTTGTAATTCTTTTGAAACTGCTCAAAACAGAAATGATTAATCAAACTTCTCATCGCTAACCTACATTGGTTTTAAATACTACATTTAATAAACCACTCAACCATAACAACATGGTCAAAAATATGTAAAAGTCAAGAGTGCGTTTCTCCTTCCCCTCACAACAGCTGTAAAATCCCTCTGTCATCCCTGATGGCATCTTGTTTGATTTTTAGTTTCATATATTCGTTATGGCCACATCAGTCAATTAGCTCAATGTCACAGGCTGTAATGGACTTGTGGACATGATGCCCCTGTGGCGTTTGTTTCGCTCGGTCACACACGCTCTGATCTCTCTCTCCCTCCCATACACACAGCAGCCTCGACTAAACCGGGAGAGTGTGTGTGTGTGTGTGTGTGTTTGTGTGCGGTAAAAGGTCAACTTTCTGCAAGAATTCCTCCAGAACAGCCCCAAGTGTAGCCAAATCCACAGAACGAATTGATGATGTGAAATGAGTACAATTTAACAACAACAAAAAAAAAGTACATTTTAAAATCTCTAGGAAATATCTATCAGTGTGCCCAAAAGTGAAAATCTCATTCATAAACTCTTTTAGAAAATAACAACAAAGTCTTTTTTTTCCTTCCAAAAGTCACAGCTGTGTGTCCCTGAACAGCGGTGCACCAAAACAAGACATTTCCATTAGCTGTAGAAGTACCAAACATTCACTTCCAGTGCAAACATGGCCAACAAGTAACACCTTCATCCCATTCCGACTGTATCTCAGCATGCTTTGCAGCAAATTAGAACAGTCGGCCGGTCCTACCACTAATCGTATGACATTGTAAGGTCGCAATCTTTCTTTCAGTGACCTCTTGCCCTCTTTGCCCTCAAAAGTCGCCAAGGATGGCAGGTGTTTGAACGTTGACCTTGCTCTTCATGAGATCAGCTTCTGTGCCATTCGGATCTAACAATCGCTCCAGTTTCCTGCGCCCCCCTCCGCCGTAGCACCGGGTATAATGCCAAGTGTGTCTAATCGTTTTAGCATCAAAATACCGACAGAACCCCATCCACGACCTCCCCTACAAGCCCCCCCTGCCCTCTCAAGCTCTTAGCGGCCACCCTAAGGGAAATTGGCTTCCTTGTGCCCTTGTGGATAGAGCTAACTGACCATGCTCTTTCCAAAGGACACCTGAGCTTTACGACAACTGCTAAGCCAACAGCATGGTTCAGTTAACAAACAGACGATCCGTAGACGTATGACGAAACGTGATATGCGCACTGTCGTAAGCGAAAGGACTGAGTTCTTTAAACCAGTTACTTTAGCATCATTGACATACTATTATAGTTATTAAACATTATTTTGAATGTTTTACATTATTTTTTCATTAGTTTTAGTAATTGTGTTGTTTTTGTCATTTATTTATTTATTTTTGTCAGTATGTCTATACAGTTTTTATTATTGTTACTATTATTTCAGATTTAGTTTTAGTTATTTCAGGAAACTAAATTTATGGAACTAAAGTAATCTGAAGTAACAATTCTTATGATTTTAGTTTTAGTTTATATAATGAATTTTCTTTATTTTAACTGTCTTTCATTTAATTTAATTTACTGTTCAAAAGTTTGGGGTCACTTTATATTTATCAAAGAATCCTGAAAAAAAATTAAAATAAAGTATTACAGTTTCCTCAAAAATGTTAGTCAGCACAACTGTTTCCAACAATGATAATAGTGTAAGAAATGTTTCCTGAGCAGCAAATCAGCATTTTAGAAAGACTTTTGAAGGATCATGTGACACTGAAGACTGAAGTAATGATGCTGAAAATTTCATCACAGGAATATACTACATTTCTAAATATAATAAAATATAAAACAGTTCTTTAAACTGTGAAAATATTTAACATTACTGTTTTACTGTATTTGTGATCAAATGAATGCAGCCTTGCTGAGCAAAAGAGACAAGTTTTAAAAACTTTTTTTTTTTTTTAATGTTACCGACCCCAAGCTTTAGAACAGTTGTAATAAATATTTGAAGAATTTTTTTAATTTCTTAATATTCTAATTCTGTCAACAAAACCTCTGAATATAGTTTAGAATCTTTAAATTCAGATTCAAAATCACTCAAAATGATGGAGTGCATAATTTGCCCAATCCAAACCATTTTTGCATACGATTCCCAAAGACCTTTGACCTTTTCCCCATCCATCCCAAAGGAGCATGAAATATCAGCACTAAAGAACATCAGTACTTCATGTTTGTAAAATCAGCATGCACAGTGAACCTATGTGTGTCTGATCCAGAGCATCCTGTTGTCCCTGGCAGGACGGGGCTCATGCATATTGGAATCAGATGACTTCTGGAGGCGTCCATCCAAACAACACTTGGAGCTCGTCTTCCATAAACATACGCACATATAAACAAGCAAATCACACACAAACAGCCAGTGTACTGCACTCTGAAAGGTCTGTATCCTTCAGTCACAGATAAGTGAGAAGTTCTGGGCATAACTACTGTAATTTATGTGCGGACAGCCACATGCAATCGTCCGGAAGAAAACCAGGATCAATAAATAAATCACCCAGATTAGCCTGTTCCTTTGGAAGGGCCTCAGTGAATGTCTTACTGTTGTAAGACTCAAAATATGCAACAATATCTTGTTGCGCAAGCTGAAAGAAAAAAGGTTCTGACACCGCAATATATCAAATTTTCAATTGTTTTTATATGTCACCCTAAGTGTGATCCTAAAACAATGCTTGGTGCAAACAAATAATACGGTCTATTTATTTGTAATATTTTACTGCGGTTGGAAAGACCATGTAATCTCGCTCCATTTCCAGTGGTCAACTGCACTATAAACACATCTAAACATAGAGAGAGAGAGAAAGGCAACAGGCTTAAATAAAACTTCATATAGTGTTTTTCAAGAACGTCAGGCTTTTGTTTTCATTCAACTCACTCAAGTTCACATTCTAGAGTCTAGTTGAAAAACACAACAAAAGAGATGGAAACGCCGTCTGGTGTGTGAATTACATTTAGAGGAACAAACTTGAAATTTTTGTGCCAATTAAAGAGATAGTTCAACCAAAAATTAAAATTCTGTCATTAATTACTCACCCTCATGTTGTTCCAAAACCTGTAAGACCTTCGTTCATCTTCGGAACACAAATTAAAATATTTTTAATGAAATCCGAGAGCTTTCTGACCCTGCATAGACAGCAATGCAACTGACACATTCAAGGCCCAGAAAGGTAGTAAGGACATTGTTAAAATAGTCCATGTGACATCAGTGGTTCAAGCGTAATGTTATGAAGCTACAAGAATACTTATTGTGTGCAAAGAAAACAAAAATAATGACTTTATTCAACAATTTCTTCTCATCCATGCCAGACTTTGACGCAAATTCATGAGAGTACCATGACGCACGTGTGCAAATGTGCAAGCATTTTTATAGCGTCTGTTAATGCGCAAGCATATTTATTAAAAGTCGACATGAAACTTCACAAACAATTTTACCTTCATCATCTGATCAGTTTCAGAGAGAAACAGGATATTCCTTAAAAAAAATTAAAAAAAAAAAAAAGTTTACAACTTGGTTTATCTAACAGGCAGTGACTGTATTCTGAAGTTTTCTGTATGAAAGCTGGGTAAATGAGAGGAATAAAATATTTAATAAAATGATAAAATAAAATTTCACAAGCTTTCTTTGACATTGCATGCACCATTTAATCTTTCACAATAAGACCAGTGAAATGCATTTAAAAAAAAATAAGTCCAATAAGCAAACAGGGTTAACCTGTTAAGCCAGCACCCCCCATTTTGGGCCTCACAGGTGAAAATGACCTACCTAAATTAAAATTAAAAGTTCCTGACAACAGTGTGCTACACACACAATTTAGGTATCTTTGGAAAGAAGACACTCTAGGCTTTACTATCCATCATCCAGAGTTGATAATGCTCAAAAAGATAAAAAGTTATAGACACTGACGTGCCTTGAAAAATGTTTTTCCACACTGAATGTTTTTTTTTTATTTCATATACAAATACATGTCAAATACAAGTCCTGGAGCAATCCAGAAAAGTAATGGGTTGAAAGTCACTTGTCTCATGAGTTTATATTTCAAATTTGAAGAAGATACCATGAAAAATGAGATTCCTGCAATCATTTTCTGAGAATATTTCCTAGTCCCCCCACCCCCCACTATTTGGAAAACAACCACCAAATGTATTGCAAATTATACAAACTATTTTAGTCATTATAAATACTCCTGCATAGTTTTTCAATTATAAAATAATAGACTATTTTAGACACCATATAAGTGATTTATTTGAGCACTAAAAAATACAAAAAGAATTGAGTAATAAAAAAGGGGGAAAAAAAATAGAAAAAAATTGCTTTGTATGTAGTACATACTCAAGTACATACTCTGATTGCCAGACAAACTGATATTGCCACACATGGTCATACAGTCGGTAATCACACGCTGATGTGCGCAATACAGATGGTAATTATAGATACAGCCACATTCCCCACAACACACACACACATATGAAAAATGTTGAAGAAAAAAAAAGAAAAAGAGTTATTTGTGCAAAAAGGCGATCGCTAAGTTATGCCCCCCCTCAGATGACAGCTGTGTCACAGTATGCGTCACGAGAGAGCGCCAAATTCAAATAAACTATATTCTGCGTATCTGTGACTTTTTTTTTCAGTGGATGGTCTCATTCTGTTTGTGACACTGTATGCTACAAAACCGTGTTGTTTTTTTTACCACCAAGACGCTGTTTTTGAGCGTAATTTATTCCATAACGGACACAAACAATAACTCTCCCGAAGAAATGAAACGTAAACAAAGGAATATCGATCCATATTACAACGTTATTGTTTCGCTGGACTAAAAGTGCTCTATTGGATGTTGTTCTGTGGACCCTTATCTTTCTAACTAAACCGGGATTTCAGCAGTGGACGCGTTTGTGACTTGTTATTACAATGATAATGGTACGTACTGCTTTTTATTATGCATGTTTTGATGTGTACTGCTTACACAAATTTAACAAATTCATTCCTTATAAGCTTTCCATCGAAAAACAGCCATGTATCGTCGATGCTTGAGGCTTAGACCTTCAGAATGATATATAGTTTGTCAAGATTAACTTTTTCCCATTTCATTTATTCTATTCCTAAACAATGACATGTGCAAACAAAGAGCGTTCGGTGCGAGATCGCCCTGGTGCGGGCTAACAGGTTAATTTTGATTTCATGTTGACTTCAAAAGTGACCTCAAGCTGTGATCACCATAAATTAACGCTTAATGAGGAAACACACAGAGAGAGCCAGGGAAAGGCTGCGCATCCCAGAGGGCAGTGAGATGCGGGGCGAAACACGGCGTTGTTGCCCACCCACCCCCTCGGTCAGCTGTGACAATGAGATAGGATTTCACTGTGATGGTGGCACAGAGAGATTAAGAGCTCAAAGATTTATCAAAGGCTTAGTCGCTCCGATTTTTTCTTGACCCAGACGCAACGAGCGGCTGCTGTCACACTGATCCAATGTGAGCGTTACTTCCTGTGTTTCTAACTCTTTCCCTTTTTTTGGTTTCTTTTGCTTCCTTCTTCAGTTTTGGCCCTATCTTTCTCCACAATCTTACTGTCTATCTGGCTCTGAACAGCTCACACGTCATTGAATGTCAGCTAGGCTTCACCATATTTGAAGCTGAATCAACTAGTTGATAATGCGCACACACACACTACAGATCCCTGTATATATCTAAATTCAGACACACTCCAAAAAAAATAAAATAAAATAAAATAAAACAAAACTGACCAATCCAAATAATCTAAGCTCTAAGCTTTTTAGGCCACATTGTGTGTCGTCCTGTAGTCATCTGAGGTAAAAGTGTGGCTGTGTGTTTGCACTGACAGTCTAATCCAGTCTATAATAGTATTTGCTCTTCATTTAGCCACAAAAAAAATAAAATAAAAATGCACCATGGTACCTAATGTTACACATCTATGACAATACAGTACTAAAAATAAAGCATATACTTTTAAAAAAAAATTAAGTAATATTAAATAATAATAATAATGATACTTTTATATAAATAATGATTAATACTATTATTAACACTACTAATAAATTATTACACATCCAATGGCATATTAATATACTACTACTACTACTACTACTAATAATAATAATAATAAATAGAGCAACAATATCATCATCATCATCATCACACTAAAAAAACAAAAACAAAACAATAACCACCGAAATATTGGTAATATATATAGGTCAAACTGATCTCTACTTTACACTTTAATATTTAAGATTTTGATCTTTAATATTTAAGAAAACAAAAATTCTAATATTACTCCGTGTTCTTCTCTCAGCTGGAGAATATTTTAAGATACTTCATCACACCAATGATGATAGCTCCAGAAATGCCTGTTCAATGGCCTGCATTACACCGTCTTCTGACAGACACACTACAGTCTCTGCTAATACATCACAGCACCTGACATCTCGATCCAAAAAAAATCTATTTAAAGCCAATAATCACAGATGCATCCTCCATTTTCATTTCAAGAGGCATGGGCATTGTAACATTGGACATGAAAGCAAGCTGCTTTCAATTAGCTGGCAGATTAGCACAAAATATGCTTGACGGTGTCACAGGGAAAAATCCATCACAGCGAGCCGCACGACTCCCACTTTGCTTCCAGTGTTTACACGGGGCTGATGAGGGAATAAAGTAAAACGTCTCTCCCAGATGAGATCACTCTGATCAAACTTCTTTTCACTTCTCCTTATTACAGTCCCGACGTATGGAATGCGCTGCTCATTGGTGTGGATACCGAGGGTGGCTGGAGTTTTTAGGACTGCTGCCAGGTCTTTATCAAATAGCTGATGAAAATGAACTTCGAAATCCAATTAGCCCAAACCCTTTTGGCAGCCACGACCCAAATAATGACAGACTGCAGGCCCACTGTGAGAATATAAACCAACATGAGCCCAGATCGCAGCACAAGGACGGCATTGTGAGGCCCCTCCACAGTCGTTTTTTTAGTGCTCCCTCTTGCGCACTTCATATGAGCGCTTTTCTTTAAAAAAAATAATATTAATAAAAAACCGAGCACCTCTGAAACAAAGTTGGAACTGAAAGACGACACTGTGTTTCTCACGGTCCCTTTCCAGTAAGCGTATGTTTTGTAGAAAAACCCTAAAACAATGTAAAACCACTGGAATCCAAAGTGCTGCCACATCAGGGATTCAGATCTCCCCGGGTGACGTTCACTCTCCTGCTTCTTCGCCAGCGAACCCATGTCATCCTCCTCACTCTAATGTGAGATTTTGGTCACCACGGTACAAGCAACGGGCTAAGACTAGAACACATCCTCTCGCTCTGAAGAGATTTACGGAAACACGTTCCCTAATTAGAAACACGGCTATTACTACTTCTATAAACGAGCGACTCCAGTTAGGCTAGCCACCACACCAGACCGCAAGGTTTCCACAGTAACCGTGAACAGACTGCTGAGCACCACACAGGGTTTTAAAGACTGGTTCTCCACAAGCTCTATTATGGGCTTTGGAAAGACAATATGTAGACAGAAATCATTTTTATAGCCAAACCCATTTGTGTTGCCAAAGCTCTCTGAAGCGTCTTAAGACCACCACGCCAGCTTGCGGAAATATTTAACATTTTTTACAAACAGAAGGACTTCTGAGCAAATGGCTCCAAGTAAAGCAACTACGCTGAAGAATCCTCTCTGTATACGATCTATAAAAGTAGCCCTTTGTTGTGAGTGATGTGTGCGGACTGTCTGTAGTAGCTATTGAAAGATGCTTGCCATGCCTTTCAGGGTTGAGAGAGTATAAAACATGCATTCAATCACATAGGTACGGGAGGGATATAAGAGCCTTAAACTTGTGCTTCTAAGCAAACATTTAACCATATGGGACTATAAAATACGCCAAGATGTGACTGTCAAAACCAATCCTTCTTAAAAAACAAAATCAAAGAGATGAATCGAAATGATATTTTATTTTGATGGCATATGGATGAGGTCTCCCTCAATGCACCTGGCACATGTGTGGGGCCACTTTTATATATGCGTATATGTTCTGATGGGGAAAAAGCGATGCTAAATGCAACTAATTAAATGCAAGGAGCCATATAATTGTGCATATGTAGAAAAGCAAAACAAACCGGCTAATCAAATTTTAAAAATAAACATTTTACGTGTTGATGATGTTAAAGGTCATCTGTCCAATCAAACTAAACTATCTAGCCACAAATTGATTTGTCAGTTAGTTGAACTCCGTTACAATATATACAGGTTGCATGTCATGTCATCATCCAAAACAGTAAAATTAATTAATTTCAGTGTTTTAATTTGAGGACACTTTTAGTTATTACTTGATCAATTCTAGACAAGAAACCAGATGAGAACGGCTGTCCTAAAGGATTCTGCACTGAATTGATTTATGAGTCTCTTGGAGTGACTCTTTAAAAAGAATCAGTTCATAAGGGTCGTTTGATCACAAACTACACATGCTGCGCTATATGTTCGCAAAGACAAGTAACAAAACATGTTTACACACAAGCCAACAGCGATCCATTCCCCACATACCACAGGGTCACAGCTGGAATGTGCAGTAACGGAGACCGGTTGCTAACATGTCCATCAGCCTTTAAACTAGCATAACAAACTGTAAATCACACACTGTAAGACCAAACCATATGAAGGGGGCCAGATACTAATTCAGATTAGAGGGTGTGTTTGTATGTGCATGCAAGATGTGTCTTGTTTCTCGCAAACGCAGACATATTACAAGACCAGACATATTTGGCATGAGTTATAGCCAAGAACATTGGAAATCCGTTTAAGGCTCTAAATATGACTTCAGTGCATTGATTTATGCATGTATCTTTATTGTTCTTCAAAGTAAGAACCATGAGGTTTCATGGGAACAGTTGACACACAGAAAGGCAGGATTATTTTATGGTGGAGCTACAGCGCTGCCAAAAGACGAGTTATTGCTGAAAGTTTATGCGCTGTGGAGAACGTAAGCGATTGCGCAGTTCTCAATATGCATAGGTTACCTGTAGAAAGCCTGCGATGATGAAGAGCACACATTCCGCTGAAACACGTGCATGCTTCTGCTCGTCCTCTCTGAGGTGGCGGTGGTATCGAGCACTGGGGTTTCAGGAACCCTGCGGGAAAAACACACCAGAATGGACTTTTACTACATGCATCATAAGGACTTTACTTACATGCATTATAGTGATTCATAATGATAAAGTTAATTAATCAATTCATCCACATAATTGTAATGTTGTAATTAATGTGATATTATTAAGATTATTAAATAACTTTAATCCGCACAAAACAAATGCAACATGAAATAACTAAAGCATAACAGATAATCACGATTAATCACATCCTCAATAATAGTTTGTGTGCACTGTCACTGTGTATATTTATATGTATATATACACACATAAGAAATATGTAATATTTCCATTTATGTATAAATCATATA
>JAFVLL020010791.1:0-5000 GCA_021397915.2 Tor tambroides
CTCCCTCTCTGTGAGGAACAGTGTGTTCCCGTCTCTTTCGTAACTGGATCTGTGTGTTTGAGGATTGCAGTCAGACTCGTGCCGGAGCTGAGAAACTGGGTCATCGCCGGGGAAACACATAACAACATCAAACACCAGACTAGACCAGACTGAGACCGGACTGAATTCCGGACCGAAACCAGACCAGAATGACACCGGACTGAGACCAGACTGAGACCAGACCAAGACCAGACCAGACCAAGCCCGGACTGAGAGCAAACCAGACTGAAACTGAGACCAGACCAAGACCACACCAGACTGAGACCGGACTGAATTCCGGACCAAAACCAGACCAGACTGACACCGGACTGAGACCGGACTGAGTCCAAACCAGATCAGACCGAGACCAGACCGACACCAGACTGACACCAGACTGAGACCAGACCGAGACCACACCAGACTGAGACTGGACTGAGACCAGACCAAACCAGACTGAGACCGGACTGAGACCAGACCAGACCAGACTGAAACCGGACTGAGACCGGACTGAGACCAGACCAGACCAGACTGAAACTGGACTGAGACCAGACCAGTCCAGACTGAAACCGGACTGAGACCAGACTGAGACCAGACCAGACCAGACCAAACCAGACTGAGACCGGACTGAGACCAGACCAGACCAGACTGAAACTAGACTGAGACCAGACCGAGACCAGACTGAGACCAGACCAAGACCAGACCAGACCAAGACCGGACTGAGAGCAAACCAGACTGAACCTGAGACCAGACCCAGACCAAGACCAGACTGAGACCGGACTGAGACCAGACCAGACTGAAGCCGGACTGAGACCAGACCAGACCAGACTAGACTGAAACCAGACCAAGACCAGACTGAGACCAGACTGAGACCAAACCAGGCTGAAACTGAGACCAGACCCAGACTAAGACCAGACTGAGACCGGACTGAGACCAGACCGAGACCAGACCAGACTGAGACCAGGCCAAGACCAAACCAGACAGAAACCAGACTGACACCAAGATCGAAACCAGACCGAGACCAGACTGAGATTGAGACCAGACCAGACTGAGACCAGACCGACACCAAGACTGACACCAAACTGAGACTGAGACCAGACCAGACAGAAACCAGACCGAGACCATCGACCTCAGAAAACCAGCAGACGAGTCTGAGTTACTGAGAGCCGGATTCAATCTGAGTTCAGACTAAACGACAAACACACAGACGGATAATAAAACAAACACGCAACACATACGACAGAAAAACTGACTGCAGCCACTAAACACAGCCCTGCATTATCATGAACCATCAAACCAAACACACACAACACCTCAGAAATCACACACAAACCAGCAGCACACCACACACTCACGACCAATACAAATATATCATTTACTGCACAATATTCCTTGAACACAAGTTCTGGGTGTCATTCTTTAAAGAGCCACCAGATGGAGCCATTTAACGATTACAATCAAACTAAAACCTGAGAGGAAAGTGTAGTTTGATCATGATAAAGATGAGTAATCAATAAATCAACATAACACAGTTATGAAATTACCACTGACGCTTATTATAGTACTGTCATCTTTATATTTCTATATACATACTGTATTGCTGTATTAACAATTAATTATAATAATACCTTCATTTACTGATTTAAGCTCTTATCAATAATAATAATAATAATAATCAAAATACTAAAATCATTAAAAGCTGGTTTAATTTTATTATCATCATTATTAATAAAAACAGTAATATAATACTAATAATTTGATGTTATAATTAGCTTCAGATGTGGAATATTATACTACATAGGTGTGTTAAGAATTAAATAATTAAAATGAATAAAATTACGTATATTTATGGTTAGCCCATTAAATTTAAATAGCTTTCAAGTATTAATAATTTAACATATTAATAATAATAATAATAATAATAATAATCCTACAAATATTATGCTATTTTAATTTTATGTAGTAAAAACAAGATGAACACGGAATACTTAAAAGTTGTTTTAATTTAATGTAATTTAATATTTAATTTTTAGACATTTTTATTAATATTTTTACAGATTATGCTTTGCATGTATAATTTTATTGACATTTAATTTATTATTATAGTATTTTTAAATAAAGCCATGCTTTGTGAAATAAATATAATACTGTGCGTTATGAATTTTTAAAATTATATTATTTTATAAATCCTATTTTTAATGATTTATTAATAAGTAATTGAATGAAACGCACTAGTTCTAGTGTTTTACAGCGAAGCAGAGCGGTGTGTGCGTGCGCGTAACTTGCTAATCATGCTAGCGACATGCTAGTCACTTGCTAGGCGTGCTATCAACATGCTAATCACTTGCTAATCTTGCTAGCAACGTGCTAGTAACATGCTAATCATGTTAGAGTCATGCTAGTAACTAACTAATCATGCTAACACAATGCTAGTAACTTGCTAATCATGCTAACGACATGATAGTCACTTGCTAGTCGTGCTAGCAACATGTTAGGAACATGCTAATCATGCTATCAACATGCTAGTAACTTGCTAATCATGCTAGTGACATGCTAGTAACTTGCTAATCATGCTAGCGACATGCTAGTCACTTGCTAATCGTGCTATCAACATGCTAGGAACATGCTAATCATGCTATCAACATGCTAGTAACTTGCTAATCAAGCTAGTGACATGCTAGACACTTGCTAGGCGTGCTATCAACATGCTAATCACTTGCTAATATTGCTAGCAACGTGCTAGTAACATGCTAATCATGTTAGAGTCATGCTAGTAACTAACTAATCATGCTAACACAATGCTAGTAACTTGCTAATCATGCTAACGACATGCTACTCACTTGCTAGTCGTGCTAGCAACATGTTAGGAACATGCTAATCATGCTATCAACATGCTAGTAACTTGCTAATCATGCTAGTGAAATGCTAGTAACTTGCTAATCATGCTAGCGACATGCTAGTCACTTGCTAATCGTGCTATCAACATGCTAATCTTGCTAGAAACATGCTAGTAACATGCTAATCATGTTAAAGTCATGCTAGTAACTAACTAATCATGCTGACAACATGCTAGTAACTTGTTAATCATGCTAGCAACATGCTAGTAACTTGCTAATCATGCTAGTGAAATGCCAGTAACTTGCTAATTATGCTAGCGACATGCTAGTAACTAACTAATCATGCTAACAACATTCTAATCACTTGCTAATCATGCTAGCAACATGCTAGTCACTTGCTAGTCATGTGTGTGTGTGTGTGTGTGGTCATAGATGCGCAGTATGTGAGCGTCTCTCACCTCCAGCGGTTGACGCCGCGGTTGGAGGCCCCAGCGAACCAGGGGTCCAGGAAGTAAACGCAGCGCAGCGTCTGGGAGCCCCTGGCGGCCTCCAGCAGAGCCGGGTTATCGTGCAGACGCAGACCCTTCCGGAACCAGTGGATGGAGTTGATTGGCATGATGCTGCGCGGCCTGAGACACAAACCAGATTCAGCAACACTTCAATTACTATTATCATCACGCTATAATAAAGTCTTCATTCACTTCATGTGTTAAGAGTAATTATTGATAATAATAATAATAATAATAATAGAACGCTGTTTGCATTTAAATATAATCAGTCTAAACAATGCTATTTTTAATAATAATAATTATACAATATTCAACTTATAAGTTATTTTATATAATATTATATAATATTAAATATACTTAGTTGCATTATGTTTTAATATATTAAATAATTCTCACTTTTTATGTAACAAAAATGACAGAGTGAATATAAAGCATCACATTAGCTGTGACTTTAGCACATAAAATTACATTTTTAATTAAAGATAAAAGCCACCACAAATAAACTTAAAGCATTATCCGTCAATCTCTTATATCTAAAATGAACATATATGCACCCCTATATAATTCATAAAATTACCAGTAATGCCTATTATATTTTTAACATATTATTACACTTTGGATGTATTATTATATATTATATTATATAGGCTTATTAACATTTAATTACTATAATAACTTGCTAATCATGCTAGCGACATGCTAGCAACATGCTAATAACTAACTAATCACGCTAACATGCTACAACATGCTAGTAACATGCTAATCATGTTAGAGTCATGCTAATAACTAACTAATCACGTTAACAACATGCTAGTAACATGCTAATCATGTTAGAGTCATGCTAGTAACTAATCATGCTAACAACATGCTAGTAACTTGCTAATCATGCTAGCAACATGCTAGTCATGCTAGCAACATGCTAGTAACATGCTAATCATGCTAGAAACATGCTAGCGACATGCTAGTCACTTGCTAGTCATGCTAGCAACATGCTAGTAACATGCTAATCATGCTAGAAACATGCTAGCGACATGCTAGTCACTTGCTAGTCATGCTAGCAACATGCTAATCATGCTAGAAACATGCTAGTAACATGTTAGAGTCATGCTAGTAACTAACTAATCATGCTAACAACATGTTAGTAATTTGCTAATCATGATAGTGACATGCTAGTAACTTGCTAATTATGCTAGCGACATGCTAGTCATTCTAGCAACATGCTAATCACTTGCTAATCTTGCTAGCAACATGTTAGGAACATGCCAATCATGCTATCAACATGCTAGTAACTTGCTAATCAAGCTAGTGACATGCTAGCCACTTGCTAATCATACTAGCGACATGCTAGTCATGCTAGCAACATGCTAATCACTTGCTAATCTTGCTAGCAACATGCTAATAACGTGCTAATCATGTTAGAGTCATGGTAGTAATTAACTAATCATGCTAACAACATGCTAGTAACTTGCTAATCTTGCTAGCAACATGCTAGTAACATGCTAATCATGCTAGAACCATGCAAGCAGCATCCTAGTAACATGTTAATCATACTATCAACATGCTAGCAACATGCTAGTCATGCTAACAACATGCTAGTAACACGTTAATCATGCCAACAACATGCTAGTAACAGCCTAAT
>JAFVLL020010791.1:12500-17500 GCA_021397915.2 Tor tambroides
GCGTGCGTGTGTGCAAGGGTGTGCGTGAGTGTGCGTCGTGTGGCGAGCGTGTGCTCGCGCGAGAGAGTGTGCGTGCGTGTGCGGGGGTGTGCGTGCGTGTATTACAAGGGGTGTGCGTGAGGTGTGCGTGCGTGTGTGGCGTACTCGCCGAGTGCGTGCGTGTGCGGGGTGTGCGTGCGTGTGTGCAGGGTGTGCGTGCGTGTGTGAGAGCGTGTGCTCGCGAGAGAGTGTGCGTGCGTGTGCGAGAGTGTGCGTGCGTGTGTGCAAGAGAGTGTGCGTGCGTGTGTGAGAGCGTGTGCTCGCGAGAGAGTGTGCGTGCGTGTGCGAGAGTGTGCGTGCGTGTGTGCAAGAGAGTGTGCGTGCGTGTGTGAGAGTGTGTGCTCGCGAGAGAGTGTGCGTGCGTGTGTGCAAGAGAGTGTGCGTGAGAGTGCGTGCGTGTGAGCGTGCTCGCGAGAGAGTGTGCGTGCGTGTGCGAGAGTGTGCGTGCGTGTGTGCAAGAGAGTGTGCGTGAGAGTGTGCGTGCGTGTGTGAGCATGTGCTCGCGAGAGTGTGCGTGCGTGTGTGCAAGAGAGTGTGCGTGAGAGTGTGCGTGTGAGAGTGTGTGCTCGCGAGAGAGTGTGCGTGCGTGCGTGTGCGAGAGTGCGTGCGTGTGTGCAAGAGAGTGAGAGTGTGCGTGAGAGTGTGCGTGCGTGTGTGCAAGAGAGTGAGAGTGTGCGTGTGTGAGTGTGTGCTCGCGAGAGAGTGTGCGTGCGTGCGTGCGTGTGTGCAAAGAGTGTGTGTGAGAGTGTGCGTGTGTGAGAGTGTGTGCTCGCGAGAGAGTGTGCGTGCGTGCGTGTGCGAGAGTGCGTGCGTGTGTGCAAGAGAGTGAGAGTGTGCGTGAGAGTGTGCGTGCGTGTGTGCAAGAGAGTGAGAGTGTGCGTGTGTGAGAGTGTGTGCTCGCGAGAGAGTGTGCGTGCGTGTGCGAGAGTGTGCGTGTGTGCAAGAGAGTGAGAGTGTGCGCGAGAGTGTGCGTGAGTGTGTGCTCGCGAGAGAGTGCGTGCGTGTGTGCAATAGAGTGAGAGTGTGCGTGCGTGTGTGAGAGTGTGTGCTCGCGAGAGAGTGTGCGTGCGTGAGAGTGCGCGCGTGTGTGCAAGAGAGTGAGAGTGCGTGCGTGTGTGAGAGTGTGCTCGCGAGAGTGTGCGTGCGTGTGTGCGAGAGTGTGCGTGCGTGTGCAAGAGAGTGAGAGTGCGTGAGAGTGTGTGCTCGCGAGAGTGTGCGTGCGTGTGTGCGAGAGTGTGCGTGCGTGTGCAAGAGAGTGAGAGTGTGCGTGAGAGTGCGTGTGAGTGTGTGCTTGTGAGAGAGTGTGCGTGCGTGTGTGCGAGAGTGTGTGTGCGTGCAAGAGAGTGAGAGTGTGCGTGAGAGTGTGCGTGCGTGTGTGAGAGTGTGTGTTCGCGAGAGAGTGTGCGTGTGTGTGCAAGAGAGTGAGAGTGTGCATGAGAGTGTGCGTGCGTGTGTGAGAGTGTGTGCTCGTGAGAGAGTGTGCGTGCGTGTGTGCGAGAGTGTGTGTGTGCAAGAGAGTGAGAGTGTGCGTGAGAGTGTGCGTGCGTGTGTGAGAGTGTGTGCTCGCGAGAGAGTGCGTGCGTGTGTGCGAGAGTGTGCGTGCGTGAGAGTGTGCGCGCGTGTGTGCGTGCGAGAGATTGAGACTGAGGTGTGTGTGTGTGTGTGTGTCTCAGATTCTGGTGCTGAACACGAACACACAGGACCTCGTGGCGTCGTTCAGAGTGACCACAGGAACCAGCAACACCACCGCCATCAAATCCATCGAGTTCGCACGCAAGGGCAGGTCAGAGGTCACGCTGAGATTTAAAAAAAATCATATTGATATATATGTTAACATTAATGTACTAACTCTATATAAGTACATATATGTGTCATTTAGAACTAATAATAAAACATTATAAATAATACAATATTAATAAACTGTCAAACATTTATTTTTATTTTTTTAATAAACAACAACATGTCATAATATAACAATTAGTAATAAACTGATGCCAAGCTATAATTTTATACAAAATGTAATTTTTTTTTATTATTGTTATTTTTGCCTCATTAAAATACATAAAATAATATAGGAAATTGTAATACATAAGATTGAAATACATAAGATAATAAAGAAATAATATAAAGTATACCAGGCTGTCTATTTTATGTTACATTTTTATTATTATTTTAATTAATATTATTTTTAATGTTTTATTTATATATATATATATATATATATATATATATATATATATATATATATATATATATATATATATATATATATATGTATATAACTTCATTATAATATTAGTATAAATATTTGGTAAAATCTCATTAAGTTAATATAAGAAATAGTTATAAATTATGATGCCAAACTATTTTAAATAGTTTTTATTATAATATTATAAGTTCAATAAAAAAATATTAAGATTTACATATGTATTTTTTCTACAATTTTTATTATTATTTTTTAAAAACACTATTATGACTGATTTCAGCATGACTGCACCACCTTGACTTTTTGTCTTTTTAATATCAGGATGAATTTTAATTCAGTTTTTAGAGTGTTTTGAGTGTATTTCCGTACCCAGCGTCATGTGATCGTCCTCTCGTCCCGCAGCTGTTTCCTCATCAACACGGCGGACCGTATTATCCGTGTGTATGACGGCCGCGAGATCCTGACCTGCGGCAGAGACGGAGAACCCGAGCCCATACAGAAACTACAGGACCTGGTCAACAGGTGAGTGTGTGTGACTGTGTGAGAGTGCGAGAGTGTGAGAGTGAGTGTGAGGAAAAAATGCAGGAAAAAGGAATTGCGATCTGGGCTCCGAAGTCTCAATCTGAATCAAATGATTCGCGAACCCGCTCCGTACTCCCAATCTGAATAATGATTCACAAGTGCGGATCGGGAATCATTCAACTCGCGAAATGATTCGCAATCCTGCTCTGAAGTTCCGCTCCGAATCAAATAATTCACAATACGCACTCTGAAGTCCCAATCTGAATCAAAAAATTCACAAATGTTCCGATTTGATTCAAATGATTCACGATACGGGAAGTCCTGATCTGAATCGAGTTATTCGTGATTTGAAATCCCAATCTGAATCAAATAATTCTCAATACACGAATCAGAATAATGATTTTTGAACCATCATTTCAGATCGTGACTTTGGAGCGTGGAGCGCAAATCATTCAGTTCCCGAAATGATTCGTGTTTCCAATCTGAATCAAAAATTCACAAACCCGCTTTAAAGTCCCAATCTGAATCAAATGATTCAGTGGAGTGCTTCAAAACTGATTGGGAGTTTCAGAAAAGCTGTTTCACCCGACACTAAACGTGCTTTTTAAAATCAATACAAGCCATGTCGAAATTCAAAAAGGAATGGTTCTTTTGATCCGATGAAAGCAGTTTCACTCTCTGACAGCAGATGGCGCTAAACAGCAAAAATGCAGCCGTTGCCCTGGAAACCCTGGAAACAAACCAGCTGCTACTTTCTGTTTCTGAAACATGTTTAAATGATTTAAACAGCCAATCAGATTTCTGTATTCACTGTTCATCACAGCACCAAATACTTAAACATTTAGACTTAATAGACTGTTTATTTTCAAACTCTTTTACATTTTACTCTGGACTACAGCATGCCCTAGATATTGTTTGAGAGTGTTTTGATTCTTTATTGTTCAGTAACACTTTACATTAGGGCTTCATTAGTTTAGATTAATCTCATTGATCATTAATCAATGTTTAATAACATGTTGTTAAAATCAAAAGTTGAACTGTGTTATTTAATGAGCTAACATGAACGAAGAGTTGTGTTTTTTAAACAAAGATGAATAACTTCTGTAGCAAATGTAGCTCATTGATAATGTTAATGAAGCTTAACTAATGAGATCTTATTGTAAAGTGATAGCTGTTGGTCTTTATAATTCTTTTGCACTTTAATCTGTAAAATTTTTAACTTCATACATTTTTGTGTATTGCTTTATTGTATTTAAATGTTCAGTTATTTTCTTATAAGAAAAAGTTACTAAACCGGTTATATGTTTAGTAACTGTACTGTATTATAATCTGTTACTGTATCATGACAACACTTTTTTGCAACTAAATATCAATATCGTGATAATACCGTGATTAAAACCTTCGCGATTAAGCTCATTGCACACCGAGTCCGAAATTTTCGCACGTTAAAAAATAAATACGACCTCACGTTGTGTCAGTCACGTTTACACACTGCCTCCGAAACTTTACTCCGTCATAAAAAAAATTCAGACCAGGTTCGATTTTCTGCGTTTTGCATCTGTATCATGCATTTTGATAAGAAAGGATGACGAATACAAAAAAAAAAAAAAAAAAAATGAAATTTTGATACCGTCATATTCCTACTAGGGACAATTCAGTAGTGGCTGGACAGTCGTAGTGTCTCTACTAAACTGTGTGTGTGTGTGTCTGTGTGTGTCTGTGTGTGTGTGTGTGTGTGTCTGGGTCTGTCTGTGTATGTGTATGTGTGTGTGTGTATGTGTGTGTGTGTGTGTCTGGGTCTGTGTCTGTGTGTGTCTGTGTGTGTCTGTGTCTCTCTGTGTCTGTGCGTCTGTGTGTGTCTGTGTGTGTGTGTGTGTGTGTGTCTGTGTCTGTGTGTGTCTGTGTCTCTCTGTGTGTCTCTCTGTGTGTGTCTCTGTGTGTGCGTCTGTGCGTCTGTGTGTGTGTCTGTGCGTCTGTGTGTGTCTGTGCGTCTGTGTGTGTGTGTGCGTCTGTGTGTGTGTGTGTGTGTGTCTGTGTCTCTGTGTGTCTGTGTCTCTGTGTGTCTGTGTCTCTGTGTGTCTGTGTCTCTGTGTCTCTGTGTGTCTCTGTGTGTCTCTGTGTCTCTGTGTGTCTGTGTCTCTCTATGTGTCTCTGTGTGTGTCTGTGTGTGTGTGTGTCTGTGCGTCTGTGTGTGTCTCTGTGTCTCTGTGTCTCTGTGTGTCTCTGTGTCTCT
>JAFVLL020010791.1:22500-31173 GCA_021397915.2 Tor tambroides
CGCACAGTTTTAAATGTGTATTTGTTATTTTTTTGTTTTGATGTTTTCGTTTGTTCATATCGTTTAATCAGGTTTTTGACGTTCACTTCGCTATAATTTACATTATTTTTAATATCATCATACCGTTTCATATGTGTTCATTTTGACGTTTTTGTTTGTTCATATTGTTTAAACCAGTTTATTTTTCGCAAAATAAATTTTTATTTTTAATTATATTACAGTGCAAATGTGTTTGTATTTTTTAGTTTTTGTTTGTTTGTTTTTATTTAATCCAGTCTATTTTTACATTCAAAAAATGAGTTTTGCGTTATGTTTTGCGGTATAGTAGTGTTGCTTTTATTCTCAGTAGATTTAATCGAGTGTGTTTTGCGGTGTTTGCAGTGACGAGGAGCTGGAGGACTATAAAGCGCTGCTGTATCTGCCCATCGCTCCGGAGGTGGAGGACCCTGAGGAGAACCCGTTCGGCCCTCCGCCCGACGCCGCGGGTCAGAACGCCACGCCCGACGACGGCTCCGCCCACAGCGGCCCCGGCGACAAGAAACAGCGGCAACCGTCGTCCGACGGAGGGCCACCTAAGAAGAAGATCCGCACCACCACCATCGAGCTGCAGGGCGTCCCGAACGACGGTAAGACAGTCGCTCGTTGTGATTCAAGATACAAAAACTGAGACTAGTATTGGCGACAATTTCATAATTACGTTGCTTTTATTACTACTAAAATTAGTAGGGATGTAACGCTAATGCAGTGCTTTGGCACATTACCTGTCAAATGAACTCAAACTTTTTTTTAAATTTTCATTTGTCTTTTTTTTTTTCTTTTTAAATATCGCAATAAATATCATATCGTAACAGTAATACTGTATCGTGAGATTTTGATATCGTTACATCCCCAAAAATTAGTATTGAATGCAAACCTCTAAGATTCAGATTCAAATATGAGTCAACATGAGCGAATCGTATGTTTATATTCGTGCTGTCAGAATTAACGCGTTAACGCAAGCGATTAATTTTTTCAGTTTAACGCATTAAAAATATTTAACGCAATTAAGGCAGGGGCGGAGCTAGGTTTGGCCACCCCACTCACAACTGCTAAAGAATTGCGTTTATTTAGACGTAGAACTTCTTTATGAGCAAATCAAATGGGAGATATTTCAGACTTTTCATATAAAAGCTTGAAAGAAACGACGAGCATAGAATGTCGTCAGTTAAGTCATGAAGTTACAAAAAGGCAATTAAAGCTGCCTTAAAACTGTGCATGTGCGTAATTATTATTTATGAGTCGCATTTAAAGCAGTGTCAGATGCGTGTCGTGTTCAGCAGCGGCAGCTCTTAAAGTGACAGCAGCCAAAATATCCTAATTACCAGCTGCTGTGATGACTGTTCATCAAAGAACACAATAAAAAAAGAGGAAATCTGTAACTTCTGTAGCTTAAAGCTTTAATTTATCTCTTTAATTTAGTGTTTAACTTTATTCAGTTATATTATCTACTTGCTAAAGGGCACAGTTTATTTGAAGATGGTTTAAAGTTAACTTAAATTAGAAGTTATTTTTTAAAACTGATATCTCTCAATTATACTGTAATGTTGAAAGGCTGTAATCAGTGGTTAAACATTAGGAAAAAAATCATAGAGACGTCAGTCAGTATCAGTGATACTTGCCTTCAGTCATAAAAAACATGGTATTAAACAAATATTAAAAATATACTTTATATTGTTTCTACATTTATTTGAAAATTGACAGTGAAATTATTGCAGTGTAAAAGTATATTGAAAAACTTTTAACGTTAGGTGGGATTAATCGCGAGTAATTTCAGATAAAATGTGATTAGTTCATTTTTTGGTTAATTGATTGACAGCACTAGTTTAAATTTAATCATGATTCAAAAGCGGCATGATTCGTGAGTCTTTTTGACCGAGTGCTTAAAAGAATCAGTTCAAAAGAGTCATTTGTTTGTGAACTGGACTGTGCAGCAGTGTTATTTTAGTGTTGTTTATATACTTTTATAGTATTTTATTATGACGTATTTGTATGTTTTATAGTTTAATGCTAATAAATAATTCTATTTAAATTGATGGTTTTTTTTTTTTATGATGTCACTTCCTGTGACGCCTGCATTTGTGTCCCGCAGAGGTGCATCCGCTGCTGGGCGTGAAGGGCGACAGTAAGTCCAAGAAGAAGGCGGCAGGGCGGCCCAAGGGATCGAAAGGTAAAGACAAAGACTCTCCGTTCAGACCCAAAGTCTGCCGGGACAGAGCAGAGGGGCTGGGGACGCCAGGTAAGACGACCTTTGACCCCTGGGTCCCGCCTGGGTCCGGTGCGGCTTGAGCTCAGCTGTGATTGGCTGCTTCCTGCTTGCCTTCCTGTCCTTCCTGCTCTGACCTACTCGATGTGCGAGCGAATGCTTCAGGTCTGCTGTCCCCCCCGATCATTCCCATGATGCCCTGCAGCAAAACTCGCGTACTAAAACCGGCCTAATAATCCAGTCAAGATACTAAACAAAAACAAACACTGTTACTGGTGACGTTTCAGCTTTAACGTTGCTTTTATTACTGCTAAAATCAGTTTTGAATGCAAATCTTTAAAAGATTCAGATTCAAATATGAATCAAGATGAGCGAATTGTATAAACATGATTCAGAAGCGGCATGGTTCATGAGTCTTTTGGACCGAGTCATTAAAAGAATCAATTCCAAAGAGTGCAGCAGTGTTATTTTAGTATTATTTTATAGTATTTCTTATGATGTATTTATATTTTTTATAGTTTAATTAATAATTTTATGTAAAATAACATTTTTATATATTAATAAAATATTTTTTCAATTTTATTTTTACATTAATGTAATTTTTAGTTTTATGTATATACTTTTTATAATATTAATTAATTTTAATGTTTATGGTTTAACATTAATATTTTATATTCATATTTTTTTATTTTGCATTTTGTTAAATTTTAAGCATTATTTATATACTTTTGTAGTATTATTTTTTTTTATTTTTTACATTTTAATATATTAATTTTTATGTATTTTATATTGTTTTCATTTAAATTATATTATATTTAAATATTTTCAAGTGTGTTTTTTTCTGTGCTTTTGTAATTTTCTTTATTTTTCATATTTAGCTTTTAGTTTTAATTGTACTAATTTTTTTTTTAAATAGAAACTTATTTTATTTCACTTCATTTTTAATTTAAGTTTTTCATGTAATAATTTAATGGTACTTTAGCTTTATTTTAATTAACGAAAATTTTGTATTAGTTAATAATTTTAGCTTAGTCGTACGATTCCCAGCTGTGGTTTTCATATTGTTCGTATCTTGCGTTGAAGCATGCGAATGACGATTCGCTTGCGATTTATAATATATGCCGATTTATGTTATAAATTGGTTCGAAATTAGCTTTGGTGCAGATTTGCATTGCTTTGTCGCTTCGCTCTTTGGGCCTTTACGTTGACCTGAAGGATTTAACGATTTTTATTCATGAAAATATTCGTTTTACATATTAAGTTTGTTTGATTTAACCGTACGAATGCTGTTCTTTCAGGAAATCTGGTCTCGGCGGCGTACAAGCAGCACGAGGTTCAGGGTTTGGACTGAAGCTGAAGGCCACCGGCGCCCCCTGTCTGTGTGGATGAACGACGTCGCTCTTTTTTTATGGACTTTATGGACTGTATTTGTGTTGTATCATTACAGAAGGACATTACAGCCACAGTTTGAAGGCCGTCTGATCAGTTTCCTCGCATAGAGAGAGCGATAGGAAGAGGGAATCATGTATTTTTTTTATTTAGAGTAGATAGATCTGTCTCTGTGTATAAGCACTAGTTGGGTCGTATACTCAGTCATATGTCTTTTATTTGTTTTGCGCTTGTTTCTTTTTTTTTCTGAGACTGGTTGTGTTTTTTATACATATTAAACCAGTTTGTTTTTTTGAGAGTGGCTTCTGTGTGTAAAATGTTTTGGTACAATGTTTTCAGAGTTATGAAGAACATCTGTGGAATAAATCAACCCAGTCAGGCGTGTTTTTCTGTCTAGAGACGCGGATCGAACAGCCTCCATTTTGTTTCCTGCACTCACAGTTTCCATCCAGCAGGAGGCGCCAGCGGAGCGGGAATGAAAGAGAGCGAGAGAAAGACATTTTTCTGTTATTCGGTTCCATTTTGTGCTTTTCTACTGTTGGATTCCATTTTGTGTTTCTGTGTTTTATTCACAAACATCTTAAGAGTGAAAATCAGACGAAAGTAAGTGAACATCTGAGAAACACCAGAAGTCACCTTCTTAGTGCTCACTGTTCAGATCCTCTCTGGTTTGAGGCTCAAAACATCAGCTGTTACTCACATGGTATTTATTATTGTCTCGAAATAGTTTGAAAGAATGAAAATAATGCTTTAGTAAGTCATAATTATGATATTTTAAAAAGTCATAGTCAGGTTTTCCTTTTTTTTTTTCCTAATAGGCCTAATTATGAGATAAAAATGTGAAAACTAAGACTTTAAAAGTCATAATTTTGACTTTTCATGTCACAATTTCAAATGTTTACCTTAATTACCCTGCTGAAAATAACAACAGAACCATCACAAAAAAAATTCTAATGGGTTCTACTACAAATCACTATCAAACCATCAACTTTTAACCATTAAAACCATTAAAAAATGTTTTTTGCAGTGTGTTTTGGGACATATTCCTTTAGGATTTATTGGTTTTAACAAGCCACCAATAGAAGGTGACCAATTACCATTAGAAGCCCACAGGGTTCAATGCAGTTTCCATTAAAACCAATACAAGTCCCATTATAACCAGTAAAACCATTACAAATTTTGTGATGGTGTCTATTTTTTTTTCAGCAGGGTTTTAATTTAGTGTTTAATAATGTAGACTTTTGAAGCCATAATTTCGACTATTTACCTCATGATTATGACTTAGTACGTAATATTTTCGATTTACTATGTCAATTTCAACATTTAAATTAATGGCTTTGTGTTAAAATTTCGACTGTCATGATTAAGATTGTCAAGTTCTACTTCTTACCTCAATTTCGATCGTTATAATTACTAAAGTCATCATTTTGACTTGTCATACAATGACTTACATGATTTCATTTCTCTTACGTGACGGAAATCATTCATGAAATTTGAATAAACAGCTTAAGGTAAGCTATATTTGTCAAATCTTGAGGTAAACTACGTGATATCAAGGAAT
Organism: Tor tambroides; assembly: GCA_021397915.2. NCBI lineage: Eukaryota > Metazoa > Chordata > Actinopteri > Cypriniformes > Cyprinidae > Tor > Tor tambroides. The sequence goes on from JAFVLL020010791.1 coordinate 27,693, forward strand.
TTAAAATCTTGGTAGTCAATTTCATAGTCATGCTGCTAAATCTGCTCTTTGAAAGCGCAGTCTCTATAAAATGATGTAATATTCATGAACGGTAGGAAAGCCGTTGGTCAAAGTGAGGGAAAAAAATAAGCGCGGGAATTCACGCGCTCCGTTCGGAGGCTGTCGGTTTCTGAATTAAATTAAGGTTTGTTGACAGATTTCACTTCAATAACGTACAACTCAACACTCTTTAAGTAGCTAATTAAAATCTCATCTTTATTACAACCACATGTACATCATATCCCAAGAAAATGATTTCTAAAAGTGGAAACAAGCAAAATCCAATGAGAGAGGCAGAGTTTTTCTGTTAATCCGTTCGGGAAGATGTTCCGTCCGTTCACATCCATTATTCAGGGTGAAAATGGCGTGATTTCACCTCAGAAAGGAGGGTGAGAGAGCGAAATGTGTCGCAGAGAGTCACAGTTGTGAGGAAAAATTGTAAACACTCCAGTGCTCATGCACCAAAAATAGTGCAGGTGGGAAAAATCCTGATTTTCTGCTCGAAGAAGAAGAAAGAAAAATATCCACAAACATCCCACGCTAACACAGGTGACTCCAAAAATACTTCTACATCTTCTGCTTTGGAAAATAATTAGGTCTCGTTCATGAAACGCGAGCAGAACGAATTTGTGTAAATCATTCAGAACACCGTTTATTTGTGTAACTGCCATCAGTTATCAACTTGTGCAGAATTGATTCTGCTGGCGTTTCATATTGTAAAGTTGAAACCTTGTTGTTTGCGGAAAGGTGCGCTGAAAATATCTGATAAATTTGCACGTTAGAACAAAACGCAGTTCGGTGCGTCGATCGTCTTTCTCTCAGAATTGTTGTACTTCTGTTAACACCACTTATAATTGAGTCTTTATAAAAGTTCTTTGTTTCTTTTCGTGACATCAATTGTGAAGAGCACAAGAAAAATAGCTTTAAAAATACTCTACAGAACTACAGTTATAGTGCAAGAACCCGCACACTTCACAACACACGCTCATGTTTCCGCTGCCCGATCTCCAGCATAACCCTGCACACCCAATCCCCGGCCCTGGCTGCGTATCCGACTTTCGATCCGTCATTAGATTATCCGATATTATTCCCAGAGAATCAGATTGATGATTGAAAGGAGGGGCTGTGCTAACACCACAAATTAGCTAGAGGAAGACAGTCGGAAAGGGAATTCTTTAAATTTTGTGCAAAAGTGCCGTAATTCGGATGTCGTTTATAGGCTAGTTGCAAATCATGTCGAAGAAATGAAATCTCACGGTTAGCACCACCTTAAAATGATCCGTAACGTAAACTTTTCTTGGCATCAAATGAAATTCGTTTTGTCTGGCGTCGGTATCTGTTGTATTGCTTCATGCGGTCGAATCAAACTGCAGTGAATTCGCTCCCTAATAAAACATCTCTTCACAACACAATGCAAAACAAAATACTGCAAATATAACATTTAAAAATCAATGTACTACGGTGTTCGGAAACATCTGTATCTACAGTAAACCTCAATGTCAGGAGGTAGCTTTGTGTAGTGCGGCCAGTCCAACACACACAAACACACACACACACACACACACAAGTCAATCTGAACACACGCTAGGTGGGTGTTGCTATACAGTTGTGACGGTGAGCAATGACGTAGGGAGTTGCAAGGCGTCTTCGCTAGCACCCAGGCGCGTTCCGTGTGTCAGGAGTTCCTCTACGGTGGTCCAGTCGTCCAGCAGCTTCCGGTTCCTCATGCGACTTAGTTTCCTCTGGCTCAGCTCGAGAACGGTATTACAACTGTCTCTGTTAGCTCCTCCCACAAATCCGCCGCTATGCACCAATCCTGACGCAGCTATGCCGCAGTTGTTTCTGGCCTGTCGCTGTTTCTGCAGCATGTGTTCGCGGCGCTCGTTGCGGCTCCAGTAGCGACCCATGCGCACCTCGCTGTGACTCTCTTCGTCCGTGCTCATGCCGCTACGCTCGTCCGCCAGTCGGGACGCTCGATCCCGCAGCATCTGGTTTCGCAAAGCACGCAGATTCCCGCCGGGTGGCTTCCTAGCGGGCGTGTGGCCCTCCAAGGTGCTGTAGAGTCCGCCTCCGCCACCGGATCCCGCGCGGTTGGCGGGTTTCGGCCAGGTTTCGTTGGCGTCCTGACTGGGCGTGTGACTTAGAGTGTGGAACCTGTTGTTGGGCGTCTGTTGGGTCACGAAGCTCATCTGGAGCTGCGGTTCGGTGGATGCTCGGATCCTGCCGTTGGCGTGAAGATTTGGAGGCATGCAGCAGTGTTCGTCAACTGGAGAGATCAGGGACGGTTGACTCATTGCGTGTAGAGTTTGTGTAGGGAGTGCAGTGTGGTGTACAACAGGGTGTGCAACGGCGTGCATAAGTGCCAAGTCCGGCTCCTCAGGGAGATTCATGGGCAGGTCAACTCTGTGGACGCAGGGATGCAGCGTGGCGCTGCAATAGTTGGGCGAGGCCGGGTGACTCGCCCGTCTGCGGTACTCCATTGGCGCCGGGCGGTGATGCAGCGTCCTGCTTCTTCTCAGCATTCCCGCAGAACTCGGATGAGGCGCGGGATTGAACAGCGAGCCGCTGCTGGAGCTGTGCCTGTTCAAACACGGACGCTCCGCCTTGCGGTACTGCACGGACGAAATGCGCGACAAACCGCGCAATCCCGGGATGGGCGTGCAGACGTTTTGAGGCTGCACCGTCAGCGTTTCAGGGATGGCCTCTAGGGGGTGTTTTATCTGGCTGTCGCGCCGCTCGCGGGAGCACGGCTCCCCCTGGTGGAGCATGCGGGCGTTGTAATGGCGCATGCGTTTCTCGAGCAGACGCTGGAAGCGCAGGAACTCGCCGGTGCTGACGCTGTAAAACCCCGAGTCGCTTAATTCCGACGAGATGAAGGACTCCGACGACGGCGACCTGCCGTGGCGCTCCTCAAGCCCCTCCTCCGTCTCCACGCCTGACAGCTCCCCCTGGTGGAAGCTACCGTCCGTCCAGCCGAGCCCGCTGTCCAGCTCGTGATGAAGAGGCAGGTAACCCAGGGGTTTCTCCATCATGTAGTCATCGTCATCAGTCTGTTGAAAACACACACATATGTGACCACAAAACCAGTCATAAGAGTCAGTTTTTTTACAACTATTTCAAATAGATACAACTATTTGAGTGGTGCTAGCTTTGTCAAACTAGGCTCCAAAATGCTATTATGTTCTAAGTGATTTCAAATGCATTGCTATGCAATTACTAGGATGTTCCTGGAGTATTGCAAGTGAACGGCACTTTATTGGTCATCCCAAAGAGACACAAAATCACTTTCATTACTCATATTATACAATTAACAAAAAGCAAAAAAAAAGCCCTCTAACTAGCTTGCTCTATTCTTTTTCTATTCTACCTGTTTTCTTTTTATATATGTGTATATATATATATATATATATATATATATATATATATATATATATATATATAT
>JAFVLL020010791.1:31272-150877 GCA_021397915.2 Tor tambroides
GGCCTGTGGAATGTTGGTCCACTCCTCTTCAATGGCTGTGCGAAGTTGCTGGATATTGGCAGGAACTGGAACACGCTGTCGTATACGCCGATCCAGGCGTATAAATAAATGGATCCGATCCATTTATTCTTGCAACCGAATTCAAAAATGTCTTCAAGACATGAGATCAAACATAAACTGGAAATTTCCTTTGTTCTATTTGTCTGCATCAGCTAACTGCAGAGGTTTTTTATAGTAGATGTGTGCTATAAAATGTTTAATATAAATGTTTTTAGATTTGTAGAAAAAAACAGAATTGGGAGGGCTGCTGGGTGTCCCGTACACCAGTGTCCACAGCATATAAGTGAAATCAGTCGTAGAAGAAAGTTGTTTGAACCTTGTTTACAAGAATCATGTGATAAGTCTGGGCTCATTTTAATATAATACTGATTTTATTTGCTGTATGAGTGTGCGTGAAACACAGGAGCCTTCGAGAGTTAAAGCCCCAGAGCCTCTGATTGTGTTAATGCAGCCCATGGCCACATTACTGGAATGTTTCATCAAAGACTCTTTATCATATAAGCAAGTGAATATGAGCATATTTTTCAGTAAATTGAGTGAGACGGGGTTTGTAAATAGTAGAGAACGATGCCTGTCAAAACAAGTATTAAAGTACTTAACACATCTACATTTGGCTACTGATTACCTTTAATCAAAAGTCTCACAGCATATGACGTCAACCAAAGGAGAAAGTTGTTTGAACTCTGACTTTATTTATACATGTTCCTGGTTAACAATGGACTACTTGCAAACTACGAACCGGCAGCAAGCCAGTGTTTTCATCTTCTCTTAATAACAGTGTTTTTCAGTTGAGGAACATGTATTTTAAGTCTTCTTGCAGAACCTCATTTTAAGTGGCGTTTAGTCAACTAGGTGGATACAGCACATTGAAAGTATACCTAACTGGAAACTAGTATCGAGCTTTACTATTTGAAAACAGAAGTGGATCACAAAGCTCAGTGCAAGTAGTCCATAGGGTTTATTTTAGAGATCACCATAGTCTTCAAAGAGACCTTGAGTTTGACCAATTCTAAACATCAGTGCTTTGTTGAAACAACAGCATTTAATATATCTGAGTGGCTGGTTTCAATGGTAGCATAAATGTGCTGCTAATGAGTTGATGCCCTCATCGCGGTTCATTAAGCCACTCGGCACCAGTGCTATGAATGGCATTTCATTTTCAAATAAAAGCCATGTGACTCAAGCCGAACATTTCCTTTATCATAAGTGTGGATGGTTTCAAACACGGAGTCATAATTGTGATACTTACCAAAATCCGACGAAAACATGCTATTGAGCCCACATAAAATATGCTAACCCAAAAGTAAGACACAGAAGTACAAATTCCAACGTTTAATTGAAGCGTGTAAAAACATGCTCTTCGTTAAAAAGGAATAGCCTGACACGCTCTGAACATCTGTAACAGCTCAAGCACAGAATGAGAAATAAACATCACTGTTCAAGGTAAAAGAAGAGACAGAATAATGTTGCAAAGCAAAACAAAACATAGAACTGCTGTATGCTTGAATAGATTGTAGCATTATTACAAATTCTGTGATACTTTACTTAGTCATGCCATTTCAAACCTGTATGAGTTTCTTTAGCAGATATACAGGAAAATATATCAAATGTGTTTGAATCATTTTGTGTTCTACAGAAGAAACCGAGTCAAGGGTTTGGAGTGACATGAGGGTCAGTAAATGACACCGAACTATCCCTTTAAATGCATCACTTGCAAAAGACAGAACAAAAGACATTTTAAATTAAAAATCGTAAAGCACCTCATGAATTTCTACTCATGAATACTGATCTGTTGTTAGCACAGCTGTTCAGAAAGCATCCTTATATACAGTACAAGACAAAAGCCTGCATTGTTCTGCAAACGTTCAGCCAGATCATAACACTGAAATGTCAACCGCATTCATTTTCTGATCAGTCATGCAGTTTCCTTTGGAATAGAGCTGTTCAGTCGTGATTTCAATTTGTAGGCTAATTCTGGACTTTCTATTGGGTTGTACGTGTAGCTGTTTTCAGTTTATAAGTGGTCCGTGGTTAACTTGAAGAAACATTCCTTCGTTATAGAAGGACTACAACAATTGTCCAATTCTTCAACAAGCACATAAACTCACATGCTCGTAGTCGACGTGTGCACTGTATTTTGGAGAATGTGAAAGTCTCTTCAAATGTTAACACAGACTTTATTTTACTCGAATCCAAAACCACTTTTCTGAACTGCCACTGGAAATTCCCTGGGGAATTTATGGATGTGCTATTCTCTTCTGGGTTTTAGGACTACAGACCTATTTGATCAGTTTTGTCATTGTTTCCTTCCATTCTGCAGATGTTTTCCTGACATATTCAAAAAGGATCAAAGCTGAACCTGATCTCTCAAGTACTAAAGGATCTATAATACTGATGCTTCTCGTTTAAACCTTTCCTATCTGCAAAGCTATGTTAAGATGCTAATAATGATACAATGTGAATAATTTACAGAATCATTTTTTATGAACAATGAAGCCATTAGGCATTAAAATATGGCTACTTTTTAGCATAGAATAACTGTCAACAGGCCGCTGAATTGTTGAATTTTAAAACACACTAGTCTTCAATTATTTAATGGTCCAACATCAGTTTCCACCCTCAAAAAAGGCCTAAATTAAAAATCTATTTAAAATGTATATAAAATAGCATGGCGTTACACAGCTTTAATATAATGGCATAGTTTATTATTTGCATCTTTTTGATTTTATTTAAATAATCCTAATTCAGAATGCATTTATTCAATTTGTTTAGAATCAGCATAAAACAATTCAGTTCATTCACTTCAAAATGGTTGAAATACGGCTAGCTGTGCAACAAGCAATATTCGAATAATTAAACTGTGTGAGATTGATTTATTAATGATAAATATATAAACCTGGCTATTGTGTAAACTCATTCAGTTTATTAGTACTATTGTAAAAATCCTACCTGTTTTTTGCGTGACTGACGAATATGCATTGCATTAAGTTTGTTTGTTCGTGTGAACTGTGTAATCCAAATGGATGGAAATTTTCTGTGCAAATCAAATACATCTAAAATTTTTCATTTTAAAAACTCCAAATGCTTATTTATATTCTCTTTCTGATTCTTTCATCTGACTCACTTTGACTTTCTGTTCATTTGAAACCTCAAAACAATTCAGAAAGAACTTGGCAAGGTGATAAAGTCAACAAACCTCGAGCTACTTCATAGATGTGCAGTTTTAGAAAATTAACGTCTTAGAGTGTTTGTCAACCTAATCAGAATCCAGTATGCAATAATACAGTCACTGCCACATTAAATCCCATGTGCAACCATTGTCATTTATAACAATAATGTTGCTCCTTTCTAATGCCTGAAAAATGTAGCGCTTAATTTTTGTGCTGGCCAGTTTTTCTTGTGCAAATCACTTAGATCTGCTCAGTCCTGGTAGCACTGTGGTTCATCAGGGCCTGGGCGAGGCGGTGGACGAGAAGGGGGCGGGGCTCGTCCAGGCGGAGCCGCCTGAGGGGGCGGAGGCAAGGTGCTGGGTGACGAGGGCGGCAGGAAGCTTGTTGGTGGTGGCGGAGTGGGTGGAGAAGGAGGCAGAGTCACATTGATGTTCAGACAAGTAGGAGGAAGAGCTCTGGTTGGAGGTGGTGTGTAAGGGGGAGGGGTTATGGATGTTGGGGGCGGGGTTGATGGCAGAGGGGGCAGGGTGGTGGTTGGAGAGTGGGCGGAGCAGCGCGGGGTGGGCGGCAGGGTGCCCTGCGGTACAGGAGGGCATCTGCTGTGGGGGAGGCTGTAGATATGGCTCGACGGGTTGTTGTAAAGTGGGTATCGAGGGGGTGGGCAGGATTTCACACGGGTAAATTTCATGCAGCGACCCTGGAGAATCAAACATTTATATTTCATTTGTAAAAGCTCTTAATGAATACATATGAATATGAATACATATATGTATAAGAAATAAAAAAAAAAAAAAACTTTTGGGATTTTTTTTTTTTTTTTTTTTCGGGCCAAAGAATTAAGCCATGTTTTCTGGATATGCTAAGTTTTTGAATAACTTAAAAGGTGTTGATGTGTAAAAAGTGTGAGGTCAGTAAATATTTTTTTTTTTTTTTTTTTTTTCTGAAATTAATATTTTTACTCGCCATTAAATTAAGTGACAGTAAAAAGCCATTTAACATTTTTAAAAAAGAGTGCTGTTTCAAACTTTCTATTTTATCACACAATCCTAAACAAAAAAAGTTTCACAGTTACCACATGTTAAACTGATAATAAGAAATATTTCTTGAACAGTGAATCAGCATATTAGAATGATTTCTGAAGGATCATGTGACACTGAAGACTGCAGTAATGGCTGCTAAAAAAATTCAGCTTTGCTATCACAAGAATAAATTACATTTTAAAATGTTAAAATGGAAAAGTTATTTTAAATTGTAATATTTCACAATATTACTGTTTTGCTATTTTTTTGATCAAATCAATGCAGTGAGCATAAGAGACTTCTTTCATAAATATTAAAAAAGTGACCACAAACGTTTGAGCGGTAGTGCATATTAATAGTTTCTGTTTCTGATGATTCCAAGGCATGGTTTTTAGGAAAATTATTAAGTACATATATTTAAATAGTACTGTATGCTAAACTCTAAATTCACAAGATCAAGGAAAATCTGATTTCTTATGGTACCTCTAATAGTTTCTACTTGTTTAAAATCAGATGGATTCCACAGTATGGCTTTGAATGCTAAAAAAGGCATTCGTGAGATGAATCGAGTACAGTTTACTGTTTTGTGTTATATAGCTCAGTGCAGTTTAATATAGCTTTAAAGAGTCAACAGAAGCTCTTGTTTGCCTGTGAAGATCCAAAGCAGTCCCATTGCTTTAATTTTAAAGACCATCTGATTTCCATCCAACTTTCTTGTTCTATTTACCACAGCAGATCAGACACCCCAAAACTCCCCTCTGTGCATTCTTCTGAGGGAAAGGGGAGGGTGGTTAATTTTTTAAGCAGACTATGGTGCATTCCTTTAGGCAGGAGCAATATTAACAGACTGGTCCTATTGGTCTGAAGCTGAGCCAGCGTCCCGAGTACCTTCACTCTGCCTCTGTTTCTGACTGCACTTATTGCTAACAGCTGGCCTCCTTTCATCCTCAATATACATCACAATGTTTTCAAGTGTTCCTCACAATCTGCCTGCAACATTTTAACGAGAACAGATTCTGAAATAACCCAGAGGACTGCTTTATATTCAGCATTACCTTCTACTACCTTGTGTGGAAAGTTTTAGCCCTGTTTAATGTGTTATAACTTGGAAATATTGTCACAGAGTTTATATGGCGAATATCTACGCTATAAGTTTGATATCAAGTTAATTTAATAAGTTATACGCTACACTTCAAACAACTGGAATAAGGATTTTTTTTAAAGAAGTCTCTTATGCTCAAAATAAATTAAAATACCTTTTCTCAAATATATTTTAAAATGTTATTTATTCCTGTGATGGAACTTTCATCCGAATTTTCATTCTAATATGATGATTTGTTGCTCAGTTAGTATGAATGTTGTTGTTGTTGTTTTGGCGCATACTCCAAACTTCTTAGTGTACCACGGTTTCAACAAAAATATTAAGCAAGGAACTGTTTTTAACATTGATCATAATAAGAATTGTGTCTTGAGCATTAAATGTGGGGTAAGCGATTTCTGGAAGCCAATGTTGATATTTGAAATCACCAAAACAAACACGCCCCTACTCCAAAAGGGTCTCACCCCTATTTTGATAGCTCCGCCCCACACATACGTAGCCTACGCAACCCAGGCAACGATTAGTTCTGTGAAACAAAGCAAAACCAATGTTACACTGTTTCTACACCGGATGCGAGAGTCGTGAAAAAATACTATAGAAGTCATTATAATCAGTGATGCTGTCTACACTGGATGCTGCGTGGCGCAACAAATCACCAACAGAAAACTGCTGCCGCGTTCTATTTATGACGTGCTGACACAAATCGCTTTATCGCGTCCAGTGTAGGCAGACTTTAGCTGTTGTGGCGCGCCGCGTCCGGTGTAGACACGGTGTTACTCACCTATCGAGAACAACCAAAGCAACCTCGACGTCCGATCACAGGCCTTCCGCTCCTTGAGTTCTCTCCAACGCTGGAAAGCTGATCCGATATTTACACGGGTCCTACTTCTTGCCTTATTGTTCCGCAGATGTTTTCCTCTTTTGTTTTTTATTCGCCATCTCTATCTTTCTGTCGCTCAACTCGGCTGTTCACTGTGAACGCTCTCTCCTCCACATCATGAGTAGACACGCCCCTTACTGCTGACTGGCTACAAGTTTTTTTGGTACTCGGCCCCGACTCAGTTTTCTAAAACATTTTTGAAAAATTACATACCCCACCTTTAAATCAAAGCATTTTACAATGATTTCTGAAGGATTATGTGACACTGAAGATTGGAGTAATAATGTTGCAAATTCAGCGTTGCATCACAGGAATAAATTAAATTTGAAATTATATTGAAATGGAAAGAGTTGTTTTAAATTGTGATAATATTTCACAATTTTACCGTTTTCACTGTATTTTTAATTAAATAAATGCAAGCTTGGTGAGCATAAGAGACTAAAAATTTTTATTGTTCCAAACCTTTGACCTGTTGTGTGCATACGCCACAAATTGACAACATTTGTTAACGTTGTTCTAATATAGAGCATCTGTGTTACGTATGGCACTGTTCATTACCTTCTCTCCCGGCTGAGGCCTCATCACAGATACGCGGTCATATCCTCTCCTAAGCCACACCCACAGGGCATCCAGTTTTCCCTGAAAGATCCGAACACAACAGCGGTTCGCAGAGATCAACACTTCAAAGCATGCTGGTGAGAAATTCAAGCTGCAAAACACACTTCATCAACAATGCAAAGATGATTTTCAGGGTAATCTGTAATTGAGAGCAGTACAGAGAGACTTGCAGAGGTCTTTTGTTGAATTTTATTTTATGCACATTGTTAACTGACAAGTTCCACTAAGTTTCCAATTTCTTGTCAGGATCAAAGAAAAATAATAAGCTAGTACACAGTAACACTTGGAATTTAGTGACTCTAATTCTTCGGTGTGTATTTTCAATTCAGTGAATATTAAAATTTCTCATCATTTGGGTGTAAAATCACTTTACTGAGTACATTTTTTGCAGAATCTGGGCCAAATACACACAGAAGCTTCTCTTCATTTCTCTCAACTTATGTGTTTAATTTCTCCGTCTCAGAGCGAACTGTCACCCAACATAATCCAGAGGAAAGAAGGTGGAAGAGAGAGAGAAAAGGAGTTTGTTTTGTTGGGAAATGGACCAGCTCTGCAAAGCTCATCTCCCTTGGGTCAGCTCAGTTCAGTGTCTGGTTTAAATTAACCCTCCCCTTCCATCTGACAGAGACATTATGAAACAATGCAGGAACCGCTTCCCGGACTGGCTGAGGCCACCACAGCACACGTCGCTTCTTCGGAGCTTCTTCTAGTCTTCCGATGGATGACCAAGTCGTTCGATGTCCACCAGATGACCATACCGTTAGCATGACACTATACTGGGTCAGCCATAGCTGTTGTGTAATGTGTTTTTTTGCGAGGACGCACTGGGATATGAATATTTTCTGGCTTACTCTATTAATTCAACACCTTTTACGATGCCATCCCTGGCCAACGTAGACCAGCATGAATTTTAATTCTGGTTCAGGCTGGTTAGAGCTGGTTTGGTTCTGGTCAATGCCATGCTGTCACCAGCAAAACTTGATAAATTAAGAATAAAAAAATCACTTTAGTAGACTTTATATTAAATGATAAAAACTGAAGAAAAAAGGTATTCATTTAAAAAAAAAAAAAAAAAAAAAAAAAAAATCTGATAGTGTCTAATAGGGCTGGGCGGTATGAAGGTATATATCGTTACCGCGAAATGAAATGTGTACCGTAAAAGAATTTTTTATTCCGTGTATACCGCGAAATGTAAATAAGTGGGCGTGGCCAACTCACGTGCAGCACGCGTGAGGCTGAGACTGGTCAAACCGTTGAATGCAAGACTGAAGGATACGCTGGGAGGTTGTAAAAACATGGAAAAGGAGAAACGAGCAGACGAGGATGAAGCAAAAAGAAAATCCTGAGGCAGGAGGAGGAACTCGTCATTAACTCTTTCGCCATTGACGAGTTTTTACGGCAATCCGTGTTCTAGGTATATTACGATAAGGAAAGCTCTAGCGCATGTCCTGAATGAGTTACGGGACTTTCGGGTCTTACGGGTCCGAATACAAGACGATCAGCATAAATGGAAGGATCAGAGAACATGTAGACCATAATCTTGGTCTACAAAAATATGTAGATCATGTTTTGACCATTTTGACCTGAGCGGGACGAAGTAGTCAGTGAGAGATATGCCTCTACAGACACAGAAACATCTCTAGTTGTGTATGGACAGATAACCCGTCAATCTGAATGTGTGTGTGTGTGTGTGTGCGTGTATGAACAGTATGTATATGTATGTATGTATGTATGGATGTAGCCTATGTATGTGTGTTTGTGTGTATAAATGTGTGTGTCTGTGTGTTCTGTTTATTGAATGCAATTTCAGTTATTCATATAATTATTTACAGGTGAAATAATTTGACATTTGAATTTGAATCAAATTCCTTTATTTGAATAAAGGAATTCTGAATCTGAATGTTTTGCTTGAAAATGCACTACTTTTACAAAAATGCATTTTTATAAATTTTTTTCTCAGTTTTTTGTCCAAAATGTTGTATTTCTGATGAAACCTATGTGCATTCAAGTGGTGATAAAACATGAACACATGAAGATAGAATATATATATTTTTTTAATTAAAAGCAGAGGCTTGGTTTTTTATTTTGATATATAATATGTTCATATATTCATAGCAGAAAACATTATGAGGGCCATCAAATTTAGGTGAAAATCTCAAAATGCTGGTGGTGTGGCAACTTTTAAAAAACGCTGGCGGGAAAGGATTAAAGAGGTGCGCATCTGTTGTGTGGACTTGGTTCGTTTGCAAAATCTGGCAACGAGCAGAAAAAATTGATTTATAAACTATTGTCAGTAACTAATGTACTCACTAGCAGCGGCATTTATATTTTCACATTTAAGTTTTTCTTTTCCTGTTATTTACTTGAGATATATTTGATATCTGTGAGATGTTACTTGAGAAAAGTTTACAATAATAAGTTATGTCCCTCAAGCTGTCTGTATACAGTGGAATTGTTGTTCATATAAGTCATATTTTGTTTACCATATTTATAAGGTTAAAAATAAAATACAAAATAATCAAATAAGATCAAGTCCTTTTCTTTTCTTAAATATTCAAGCTTATTTATTATATAAAGCCCTTTTGTACATTTTCTGGAATAACTACCTATATAAAAAACTATATCGTGAAAGATATCGTTACCGTGAAATAAAATTTCTCATACCGTGAAATAAAATTTTGGTCATACCGCCCAGCCCTAGTGTCTAACAATAAAGCAATCGGTATGGATCGATGCAAGTTTCACTCAAAAAATTGCTCAAATTTCACACATAATTACAAAGAAATGGCATGTAAGGCATTGAACCGAATGTACATTTTTTTTAAATATAGAAAGTATTAAATAGTATATTCTTATAAAATGTAGTCCAATAATCTTTATTTAAAACTTTGAAAAACTGAGTATATTAACATTGACAAAAAAAAACTAGATTACTGCACAACCCAATGAAGAGCTGATGATTAATAATATCATGTGTGACTCAATTATTTTTCTCATTTATCGTTCTATATTATTTAAAAACCTATAGTGTATTTTTGTTGTGGATGTCCCAATTGGGATAAAGAATTTGCAATATTCAGATGCAAGTTCAATTAAATGTTCATGTTAAATTTTGGTTGCATTTTTTAAAGTAACTAGTTGAGTAAAATAGACACACAATATTGTAATATGAATATATCAATTGCATGCCCCTGAATCTAATCAAATCGTAATGGTTTTGCAGCGCATCTTGAGGTACTGGCAAATAATGTATCGCTTTTAAGACATTTAGAATATCTAAATGTCATGCTTTAGTTTTTTAATGCTGTGAACGAAACCTGTGGTTGCACTTATAGTCCCCCTGAACGTAAACTGATCTACCTTGATTGGTGAGTACCACTTCTGAGGGGAGATGGGTTTCCTCATGCCATTGTTTAGGGTCCGAGTGGTCGGAAACTCAAACTCTTGCTCTGGCATCTTCACCCGAGCATTCTTTGCCTTCTCCAGTTTGGCTCCTTCTTCAGTGGATCCCTTATCTCCCCAGCGCACCTGGACACACACATACTCCATTCATATCATTGCAGTGGACCGGAGCAAATGGAAGCTGTTATTTTCTTTCCAGACACCCTTGCCTTACTTCCATCCTTTTAATGCCGCCAACTCCTCTCCCACCATAATACGAGGCGTCCACTGTCGGCCATTTCTTCTTTGGATAGGCTTCATCCTCTTCATCCTTCAGAGAAAGACAGTCTTAAGTTAACATGAATTACTCAATGACTTGATTTTATCAATCAAGAACTGTTTGGATTGCAATTCCATGTCAAGTTCTGTTGGTTTTAAATTGTCACTGGAAAAACATTATGATGAAGTATTGCTTAACAACAAAGATGGAAAAAGATGCTGTGGCTCATGCTAGCCAGCCAAACTGACGCTGTAATTATTAGGCAGATGATTTGAAGTGTTTGGAGGAGCTGATTACAAATGAATGCATCCTTTGTTTAATTCAATTATGCTCAAGGGCGCACAAGCACAAAGTCATTATTTATTCTCATGAAAACAATCTAACGATAATCTTTTCCAAGCACGGACAGGAAATGATGTCAGCCTATACCTTCCAGTCATCTATCTGGATTTCATAGCTCATAAGAAAGACAGAATTGGGTTTCCATATGTTCCCACACGGTCTGACTGCAACATGTTTAATGAAATTTTAGCATGAGCTTGACTTTTATTTTTTTTTATTTTCAGTGCTATTCTAGATGTTAGAAACTTTTTGCAGTCTTTTGATACTTGCTAATGATCCACCACTTATCTCAAACCCTGTCCTCAGGGTTTAGAACAATGTTACATTTAACAAAATAACTCGTTTTAAATGCAGTCCATGTGTGAACTATAATGACCTTAACTCTATCGACAAGAGAAGCATCTTGCAAAAGGATAAAGAAAAACAAACTGCAGTTTCAATGTTGCATTTAAAACAATTCATCCATTTATTTATTTATTGTTACATCTAAAAACATTTTTAAACATGATTTAAGTTTATGATCGGTACACTGCAAAAATGGCTTATCTTAGTATTTTTGTCTTGTTTCTAGTCAAAATATCTAAAAATTCTTAAATCAAGATACTTTAGATAAGCAAAATGATTTAAGATACTTAAGAAAAAACTAAGTTAAGTGCATTTTGCTAAAAATGAGTAAAATTATCTGCCAGTGGGGTAAGTAAAATACTCGTTTTAAGAATATTTTACTTAGATAATTTTACTCGTTTTTAGCATAATGCACTTAATTTTTTTCTTAAGTATCTTAAATCACTTTGCTTATCTAGTTAAAGTATCTTGATTTAAGAATGTTTAAATATTTTGTAAGACTGTTTTAAATGGTTTTGAAAGAAGTCTTATGCCCATCAAAGCTGCATTTATTTGATCAAAAATAATTACAATTTCAAATACCCGTTTTCTATTTAAATATATTTTTAAATTAAATTTATAACTGAATTTTCAGCATCGTTACTCCAGTTTTCAGTGTCGCATGAGCCTTCAGAAATCATTTTAATATTCTGATTTGCTGTTCAAGAGACATTTCTTATTATTTGCACATTTGACAAGGGTTTGTTGCTTAATATTGTTGTGGAATATGGAATATTTTAAGCCATCATGACCCATCCCTAGTACAGTACAGTTGATCTTTCTGGAGTAAAGTTCAGATATAAAATTTGGAGTGATGAGTCCTGAGGGCAGAAATCAGGGATCAGTTTGTATTTCCACTGCAGACTGTTACCTCAGACACTGCAAGACCTGCTTAAAACTTATGGAATTTCCTGTTTTGAAGGAGCAATCGGAGACTTGGAAAGAGGAAGAGCTACAACGTGTCCAGGTTGAAATGTTCTATGGACAATTAAATTGTTCTCAAAAATTCATAACGTTGGAGAGGTAGTACAAAAATTCCTCAACAGTGGAAATGCTCTTTGTCTTTTCTTTTCTTCCCCTGGTGTTTACATTTATCTTAGTCCAAAAAAGGGTGAAAATCGTTACAATGAATCAAAATCCTGAAATTCGAGAACTTAAATCATGTAATTTTCTGACACTCTCTGTCCTCTGTCATTATCAGTTTGGCATCCGTGGGCACATCTGTGAAAACTTTACTGAGCAAATGTTTGGAACAAATGTCAGTATGCATCCCTTTGAAATAAACTTGATTTAAAAAGGTTCTGTGATGAAACAAACACACTGTGGATCCTGCCAAGACACCAAGACGTAGCATTGAAAATACAAATGAAATTTAAAGGATTATTTGCTAGGAATCAGCCCTTCCACTTTACTTCTCAAATCTTATTTAAGTTATTACAAATGTGATTTGAGAGATAAGGCAGAGGGCAAGATTTTCAGATGGGTCTGTTTCACAAAGTTACTGAATGGCTTCAGATTTCTTCAAATGTAGTGTACAAGTCAAATGGACTACTTAATATTTTTGTGGTGCTCCTGCTATCCATTTTGCATGTATGCAGTAGATATAACAGCTTGGACATTTTGCTAACTACCTTTTTCTGTTTTCCACAGAATCAAGAAAATTACACGATTTTGTAACAACATGAAGGTGAGTAAATAATGACGCAATTTTCATATTTCCTCTAAAATTACTAGATTACTTAACGTTCATGTCTGAAGATACATATCAGATACTTTTTGCGATATGTGATCTCGAAGTGGTTCAGGATTCAGGAAACAAACAAATAATCTCGGTCACACTTAATTTTAAGGTCCAACTTTTGCCTCAAACTTCTAATTTGCTGCTTGTTAATAGTTAGTAAGGTAGTTGTTAAGTTTAGGTATTGGGTAGGATTAGGGATGTAGAATATGGTCATGCAGAATATGTGCTTTATAAGTACCTATAAACAGTCAATATGTTAATAATAGGCATGCTAATAAGCAACTATTTAACAGTTAGAATTGGTCCCTATACTAAACTGTTGCCATCATCTCTTACCGAACTGTCGTCCATGACTGGTGGCGGTGGTTCATGGACAATCTGTTGACATAAGAATGAAAATAAGTTGTCGTAACTTTAAACTTTTATATACAATGCATTATAGAAGTATATTTAATGCATCAATTATGCCTATTAATGCACCGTATAATGCGTTGTATGATCTCATGAATAATTGTAACCACAGTTATTTATATATATATATATATATATATACACACACATCACAATTAAAAACTTACTGTATCTATTCATTATTACACCTTTAGAAACTATAATGCATCAAAACCTATGACAAACAACCAATCTACATTTTTTGTGAAAAGATCCATTATACATAAAGGCTTCAAGCTAAGTGTTAGCAAAATTGTTGTTACAGCTCTTTATGTCACAGGTGTCATTTGTGAAGGAATGAAAATAAGATTCGAATATGAAATATTATTTTAAATAAATGATTCCCTTTAATTCCATCTTTCTTACTAGCAAGACTTTTTCCATGGCTCAGCATTTCACGTTCATTTGCACTTCAGAAAAGACATCACTGGGCTCAAAAACTGCTTGAAAAGCACTTCTCTGCACCGTAATAACTGGATTTTGGGCTCCGTTTGGGGTAACTTTTGAAAAAGAAAGCTGAGATGAGGGGCTTCAGTGCGAAACTTACCACTGTGCAACAGAGGGGCCAAAACCACCAGAGTGTCGCCATAGCGATCAGCAGCAGCAGTATCAGCAGCGCTATGGCCAAGAACGTTCCGTCGGTCTGATGGACAGAGCAGAGAAACAGATCCGGGGAGGTTTATGGTCCAAAGGAAATAAACACTGAATAATCTTCCTCGTGCCACACTCGAACCCTTCTGGATGGGGTTCCACTTAAAAATGTGCGGTGTAATGTAGTTTAGGGGAGAGAATATTAATAGGAATTGCTGCAAAGAGCTTTTTAAAACACTATCTTGATCTCAGTGTGAGTGACCACGCCAGGAACCCCTTAATAAGGCATCTTATATTGAATGTATTTTTTTTAAATCTTGTCTGAAATCAAATAGAGTATCTCTCGAAACTTGTGAATAATGTTTCAAAGTCACATTTCAGCCCAAAATCAAAGGAAAGAAATATGAGTCTATATATTACTTGAACTGAAAATGAAGCCTATTTTTTTGTTGCATTGACATCATCATAATTGTTCATAATAGTAATTTATTATTACTGTAATGCAAAAATGATTAATAATATTTAAATAGTAAATTATTTAAAAATCACTGCATTATAGAATATGAAAATCACCTTTAAAAAGATGCATGAAAAAAATCTTGCATGTTACAATAAAAAAAATTATAGCGTCTTTCTGTCCTATATTTTAATTTGGTTCTTGGCTTGTGTGTTTCTCTTTCCATTCTAGCTCTATTTGCTTCAGCTGAAGAGAAAGTTTCCAGCAAGACTTACGTTCCCTCCTCCTTCAGTACCGGCGCTGGGCAGAGCAGGTACGTGTCTTCGACAACCAGAGGCCTCTTCACTGGAGAATAACACCACACAGAAAAAGAAGCAGATTGATTAATGTCCTGATATCAGTAATTCTGTTTCATTTTACGAATTGTTTGTAAATAATTTAACAGCAGCTCAACCTATAAGCCAATCTGAATCACGTTACACATTTTCATTTCACCATGCACTACTATTTCAAAGTATGGAGTCAGTAAGGTGTTTTTTTTTTTTTTTGAGAAATTAATACTTTTATTCGCCAAGGGTAAAATAAATTGATCAAAAGTTGAAGACATCTATAATGTTACAAAATATTTCTTTTCCAAATAAATGCTATTCTTTTAAGCTTTAGAATCTTGAATGTATCATAGTTTCTGCAAAAATATCCATCACAACTGTTTTAAACACTGATAATAAGAAATGTTTCTTGAGCAGTAAATCAGCATATTTAAATGATTTCTGAACGATCATGTGAAACTAAAGACTGGAGTAATGATGCTGAAATTCCTTGCCATCACAGGAAAAAATTACATTTGAAAATAGTAGTAATATAGAAAATAGTCTTTTTTTTACTGTATAGTTTAATCAAATTAATGACTGTGACCTTGGTGAGCATGAGAGACTACTTTCAAAAACATAAAAAAAAAAAAAAAATAAAATAAAACTTACCAAACCCAAACTTATGAACAGCAGTGCAGTTTCCACCAAAAATAACATAACATACAACATTTATTGCTGTTTGTAATAAACTAATCAATAATAAACTAGATTTTCATATTTTTTGAAGAATAATGGTGAGTATTTCTTTTTAAAGGAATAGAGTAAATGAAAATTTACTCACCCTTAGGTCATCCAAGATGTAGATGAGTTTATTTTTCATCAGATTTGGATAAATTTAGCATAATATCACTTGCTCACCGATGGATCCTCTGCAGCGAATGGGTGCCGTCAGAATGAGAGTCCAAACAGTTGATTAAAAACATCACCATAATCCACAAGTACAGTAATCCACACCACTCCAGTCCATTAAATAGCACCTCGTAAAATGAAAATCTCTTTGTAAGAAACAAATTGATCATTAAGACTTTAACTTTAAACCTTAATTTAAGTCCAAAATCCACAATAAGTGGAAAAAGTCCATCTCCTGTTTCACATCACATCAAAACCCACTGACATATTTGTTTAGAACTGTTTTGGACTGTTTCACTTGTAAAATGATGTTTGATGTTTGTTATTTCTCTCCTGATTCTTTTTCACTGGAGAAAGCAATATTATTGATTGAGGACTCACTTAAAATAAAGTTAAAAATGTCTTTAATGATTTATTTGTTTCTTACAAAGAAGCAGTTTTTCACTTCACATGACTTTAACTGATGGACTGGTGTCATGTGCATTACTTGTGGATTATTGTGATGTTTTTATCAGCTGTTTGGACTCTCATTCTGACAGCACCAATTTACTGCAGAGGATCCATTGTATTTCTCCAACTGTGTTCAGATGAAGAAACAAATTCATTTACACCTTGTATGGCCTTAAGAGTGAACAAATATTCACAAATGTACATTTTTGCGTGAACACTTGCTTTAATGCAAAACTCAGTGCCATGATGCTAGAGTGATCTGGGTGATTGCCAGGGTGTTACTATACAGCCCCAAGACTGTTTTGGGTGGTTGCTAGGTGGTTACTTACTGGCTCAAGTCAAGAGTCCACCCTCAAGCCTCTGACATTTTGTTCTGTAGATATGACTCAAGTCCCACTTGTATTGTAAATCAATGGGATGTTTTTGATCATTTTCTTATAACCGTACACCTCTTCTCAATAAGCCACATGATTTGAGGTATTATTTAAACAGTGCAGGACAAGTTATGCACTGAAAAGCCCCTATGCATAAGTAATGCTGATGCTTGCCTTAGCAATAACCACTAATAATTATTTTCAGAAGAAAAACACTGAAACTCTATTGCATATCTTTACCACTTTGGTTCAGGCTAAAACTAAAGGGCAGAAATTTTATTCTCTTGTAATTTTTCCACATGAAAAATGAGAAACTGGAAAATGTTTGACTCCAAAGCCTATTTACCCTGGCCTAGACTTGTGCGCACACACACACACACACACACAAAATGGTGAGATGGGCTTTGCATTCCCTCATGCCATCTGATATTCTTTAAGTAAAACAGCAGCTGAGAGAGAAGGATAGATGCTCAGAGCTCAGAAATCATTAGGACATCAACACCGCAGCAGACCAATTTCTAGCCATTCGCTTCCAAGATAAATCCAGCATTCCAAGCGCTGTGCGTTGAGCCATTTTATTAGTTACCCAATGTAATGGTTACGTAAGAGTCGTACGATGGGGAGTAGACTTTAGTGCTATAACCTAAAAGAACGGAAATTGTTCACCTAAATGTGAAAAAGAGCTTTGAAGGTGCTTTTCATGACATTAACATAAACTCTGCACTTGCTAAGCAAACCGATGCATATACAAAACAATTAAAAACCTCCAACATATTTGAATGAAAATCCTGGTAATATTTTCCATGGTGTGTTTTTTAATGGTGTGTGGATGTGTTTGTGCACATGTGGTTTGTGTTGAAGTCAAGTCTTGTGATATACAAGTGCTGCGGCCAACCTTTCTCGAGCGGCATGCTAGCTCATTGTTGAAAACACAACAGACGTACTGACATTTGGATTCAATTGGCTTCTTTACCAGTACAAAGACTGTCTGCATTGCCACATAAGCAATGACAACGCTACATTAGTCTGGCCTGCACTCACTTCTGTGATTTAACAACTTTCACTCTTGCTCCTTATTGTTGTCGGTTAGCAGTTAATGCTAACACAGGTTAACCTATTAGTAATTCAGCAGCACACAGCTGGCAGTGCAAGGAAGAGAAATCGGTCTGTGCTGTTTTCACTTACTCACGGTGAGGGTGTTGTTGATACGGAAGCTGCAAAGGATTCTGTTCACATCGCGGGCGTGAAGGAATCCGTTCCCTCGAACTACCACCTCAAAAGATTCTGGGACAGAGGAAACACATGGTGTCTGATGTTCAATACATGTTGTGTCCTGAATATATATATTTTTTTAAATCATCTGTAGTCCAATATAACCATTCAGACAGAATTGCTTGTCTAAAAATACAATTTTAACACTTTTGGTTTGAATCGGTTTTGTAAAATTCAGATTTGTTTTGAGGCTGTATATGCCAAAAAAAGAAAAAAAGTTTGTTTCCTGGCTGAACTAGGTCTTTGCTTCATGGTCTGATGTCTGTTTACCTCCTGCACAAATACTTGAGGGCTCCACGGCGAGGATTTCTATACAGGATCTCTTCAGGATCTGAGGCAAGAAAAGATGAATGCATGGTTGAATGTTTTAAGCGAGTCATAGCAACCTCATAAATGACTGATTTGAAGCAAATATGTGTCAACTCACAATTGATTTTGATAAAGTTTGGCATTAACTTAGATCTGTAACTTTAAAAAAAAAAAAAAAAAGGAGCTAAATTATATATAATATTATAAATGTTAGATATAATAGAATAAAAATGTTTGGGAACCAAATTTCATTTAATTTTATTTGAACTGAATGTTATAATTGTATTTGTAAAATGCAATTATATTTATATTTTCATAATTTTATATTTGTATTTTATATAAAAAACATTTATCTTACTTTGCGTGGGATTTTATTTTTCCTCTGAACCACTGAGTTTGTTGCAATGCATAATCAATTTTTTTTTTTTTTTTATGTGAAATGCCTTAGAATTTGGAAAAGAAATAAGCCATTTGTGTCAAAAGCAGACATCTGATGCCATAAAATGCTGCCTACAGCAACTCCCAAGTTTCATGAACACAAGTGTCAGCTCATTTGAAGCATCAATAAAATAATCAGTCGAAAGAAATAAGAGTAGCTGTAACTGAGTTTAAATTTATTCCATTCACTCACCGAATCAATGACCCCTTGCAGGGCTTCAAAGCCATCATTAACTGGAAAGACATGATCTTTGCTGTCAGCTATTGTTGCCAGCTGTGAACAAATGAGAAATCATGAAAAATGCTTGTGTATTCTTTCATTCTTACATTGTATTTCAGTTACCGAAAGATCAAGATTGTGATGACCTGTTCACAATGAAGGGCCAAATCATTCTGACCTGTGTGCGGATGTCACCTCACCTGGGTTTCATTAAAGTCCTTCACTCCAACACAGTACACAGAAGCTCCCAGCTGACGTGAGCGACCAGCCTGCCATTCAAACATGTCAAAGACAGGGTTCAAAACGATGTGTTGGGGTGCATATATTCAGTCGTTACGTGTGAAATATCAGGCTATGCAAATATGATCTAGATAATAAAAGAGAGACAGTCTGAGAAAAAGGACTGGAGGTCTAAGGTTCAGTTTATTTATAAATAGTTCTTGCCAACAGTCAGAGCTAAAGCCTGTTGGTGCTAAGTACATTTTTTTCATGCAGAGGGGAGAAAGAATAGGAAAATGTCAATTCTGTAAAAAAAAAAAAAAAAAAAAAAAAAAATCCAAGGTCTAATGTCTCACCTCTCTGGCTGCCAAGTCAAATTCATTCTCGCGCAATTCTCCATCTGTCAGAGCAATGATGACACTCGCCGTGCGGTATCCTAACACAGAGTATAAAGAAGAGAAACTATAAAGTCACAAAACCACCAAGAACTGTCCCGAATGTGAGTTATTCAACGACTTTAAGGTTTGTTTATTTAGTTACTTTTATTTTAATTTTTTTTTTTTTTTCCGCAGAGCTGTGGCCCTCCAGGAATTGAGTTTGAGACCACTGCCATAGTGACTTTGCTAAATGTCATCAACACGTGTGTGTGTGTGTGTGTGTGTGTGTGTATATATATATATATATATATATATATATATATATATAATAGTAGTTTTCTTAGACCTAGCCTACGTTTTGTCGCTGTACCATCCTACAAACAGCGAGCGAGCAGCTGTACGCGAACGCAAAATTTTAGCGCACTTTGTATAAAATTGCGGTAACATTAGTAAAATGTCGACGAAGCGACTGTTGCAAGGTATTTGTATTTTGTGTCAGTATGTCATAAATAGAATGAAGCATCAGTTTACTGCCAGGGATTTGTCTTGTCTTGCCGTATCGCAGCAAATCCGCATGTGGAAATCTTTCGGCTTCAAGCGAAGTTGCCTCTCGTGTCGAAGTTTATTGAAATTACTGTATATATCGTAAATATGACCACGGCTTAATTTTAACTATTGAGGATGTTGTACCGCTGTTTAAAAGTGTATATAGTATACTTGGCTTAAAAATAATTATTTTAAAGTTTTAAAATGTCTGGTCAATATCATCTCATATCATCTCAAGTCATTTTAAGAATTTGAGATATAACGTACCGTCACCTGTTCCGTAGTATATCTGCTCGCTTGCCTAAAAAACACAAATATTTGTTTCCATGAACAGTGCTTTTGTTCTTATGTCTACTTTAATGGAAGCAATGGCAACAATAACTTCTTACCCTCTGAAAACCTTTGTGCATGAAGGTATCTCCACCTGGCAAGACTCTCTGAAGTTCCTCCAGTCCAGCACGAATCTGATCCCTGAACATTAAATTTTTGCCTTTTGAAATGGTGTATTGCTTTTTGTTTAAATAATGAAATGTAGTTAAGATACAATTGATGTAATTGACTCTTTTTTTGTTTTTATTTGGTCGGCTAAGCCAGAACCAAACCAAAGGTCACCAGCATAAAGGTTGGACCAGCATGGTAATGAGAGCCTCCTGCTCTCCTTGATTTGTTTGATAAACACAAGATACAAATAAAGCTGACAGACTCGCAGCAGGTACAAAGAAATCAAAGTAATCGAAAGCTTTTCAGTCAGAGTTGGCAGTTTGAAATCACAGCATGTGTTATGAACTCTTGCCTGTCTTCTGTCAGCTTCATCAGGATTCTTCCCTCCGTTGAAAAGACAATGAAGGACATGCGGAGCTGGGGGCTGAAGACAGAGCATAATAGGTAAGATTTTCTTTTTTTATTTAGAAACCATCATGCTGCAGTTGCCCACTATTTGACATTAATTGGGTCTAATAGGATCCCATTATAGCTATTTCTGCTATACAAGCTGTCTTGTCCTTAGCATCCTTCTCTGCAGCCTTTTTATTGCATGTTATCATATTTTTGGACAGTGGCCGGCAACTTAAAACTGCTTACCGCAGTAAAGTGTACAGTGTTTTGACAATTTAATTTTAACCACAACAGAACAATTTGCAAAAACTTTAGGTTACATAGCTGAATTTTTAAATACACTGTAATACAGTAATCTAACCGCAAGTAAATAATAAAAACTACACAATATGAGTTTCTTCCAGAATCACCTGATGAACTTGTGTGCAAGGTGATCAACAAAATAGTAGATTTCATTCCAGTGGTGCTGTACACTTCCAGACCTGAGAATGAACAAAGGTTATGTCAAAGACAATATAGATTTAATGCATTTAAGAATTCAGTGGTTGCAATCAATTTATTTTAGCTACATTTAAATTTAGTTTACTAACTTTCAACATTTATATTTTTATTTAAATGTAGCGAAAATAAATTGTTTGCAACCACTTACCTTAATATATATATAATATATATATATATATATATATATATATATAATGTATTTATTCATACTCACACACACACACACACACACACACACACAGTGGTGGCCAAAATTATTAGAACACTAGTATTTTCACCAGCTAAAAAATGGTTTTAAGTCAGTTATTTCTATCTTTTGCTGTGT
The DNA here is from genome assembly GCA_021397915.2 of Tor tambroides. Taxonomy (NCBI): domain Eukaryota; kingdom Metazoa; phylum Chordata; class Actinopteri; order Cypriniformes; family Cyprinidae; genus Tor; species Tor tambroides. The sequence goes on from JAFVLL020010791.1 coordinate 52,830, forward strand.
CAGTAGGAAATATCAGTTTACATTTCCAAACATTTACTTTGCCATTAATTGTAATATTCCAGTGAGATTTTGTATGCACAAGGAGTTTGACAACAGCCAGTGCTTCATACATACATACATACATACATACATGCAGTGGTGGCCAAAATTATTAGAACACTAGTATTTTCACCAGTTAAAAATGGTTTTAAGTCAGTTATTTCTATCTTTTGCTGTAGTTTGTCACACAAACACACACATAAGAAAAAATAGAAAATCAACAACCTGGAAGCATTGAAAGTTATCACGTATGATGAATTTTGTACTGTTTTTCATTGCAAGAGGTGATGCTGGCGAATCAAATCTTCTAAGTGTCATTTTGTTAAAAACACCTTGTGCCACATTGACACATTGGGAGTGAGCATCACAGGTCTATGTGAAATCTCAGCGGAAATAAGGTCTGCATCGATTATCTAACAGCAGAAGGTGTGACATTTATGACTGCAGACCGAGACACTGTCTGCCACCGCAACATACCAACCCTGCTTTTAGTGGGGGGAAAAAAAAAAAAAAAAAAACTCTTTGGAAAACATTTAGAAGTTCGCATGATGGCTTAAATCCACAAAAGGATTTAGGCTGCTCATATGTTGTAGTGGTGATTTTTCACTAAAATGAACCCTCTTGACTATTTAAGGATTATCTCAAGATTCATTTCAGATTGGCATGGCAGCATGTCATTGTCCACAACAGTCTTAAAAAGTATAGCTTCTGACACAGAGAATGGTATCTGAGCATCTAGTCGCTAACTCTTTCTTAAGTGGGCTGCTTTAATGGCTCAGTTTATGTAATAGCTCATCTGGCTGGGCAGTTGCGGTGGAGACAAACCAAAAAAGAATTTTAAGCTTACGTAAGCGACGTTGAAGCCATCCAAAAGCAGTATAAGCTTTCCTCTGCGCACATCCACCCCCACAAACACCAGTGCTGCTAATTCAGTCTTGATCAATTCGACAGATGTTGATAAACATTTTTTTAGAACGTGGACAGGCTATTATTGTCTCTAATTCTATTGGCTGTTCTATTTTAAATCCAGTTATTTCATTCATATATATATATATATATATATATATATATATATATATATATATATATAAATATAAAATTTGGCATGTAGATACGGAGCCAAGACCAGACCATTCACGACTCAGACCAAGTCTAAATTTCTCAGTGCTTGAATTCAGATCAAAGATATAATTGAAGAACCATGCAAGGCCATGCATTTCAGTGAACTGGAAAAAAATAAAGATTGAATTTATTGTGGCATTCATTTGAAAAACTGGGTCGTTTTTGTACAGTGGTTGTTTATATGGATTCCTTTACGTTTCTTTACGTACTCAACACTTCACGTTTGAGACCCAGACCACATTCTATTACTGTAAACAAAAGACTAGATGATTTGAAACATAGTTGTTTTATTTAAAATCAATTTATTATAACATTTTGACATGAGGGAACTGAGTGTGAACCCCTTAAGTCCCAGTTCCAGACCACCTGGGTCTCAGGGGGTTTTCTGTTGGTCCAAAAGCTGTCTGTCCATTTAATGAGATGAAAAATGTGTAAATTCTGAATTTATTTCAAATGTTGAACCACTTGCCGATTTGTGGTTGAGGTAATTATCACATTTAACATACTGAAAATTGTCTGAGACCAAGACCAAAACTTGAGACCAAAATCTAGGCCAAGACACTGAGTAATGACACTCAGACCAAAGATTTTATGTGGTCTTGAAAGGTCTCGAGATCAATACTCCAGCTTTTCTCTACACAAAATGAACTAGCAGACATGTCGATATTTAGATCCATGAGAAGATGAAGAATTATAGCAGGCTTTGAAAATGAGAAAATCAGATTTTGTTTGTGTGTGCATTTATCAAGAATTGTAGTATGACTGACAGAAATACATGCTACTCATACTGATAGTGATAGTGATATTATTTTCTGTGATATTCTGAGATGAATGGTGGCAGATATTGATCGCATAGATGTTGCATGTTATCAGCATTGTGCCTGTCTCTGCACTGTTTCAACAGGAAAATGAAACTTGCATCGTGAGCCAAGTCTTCGTTATGACCTCATCCTACAACCATCACTGAAAAGACTTTTCCTTAATCTAGGCTGTTGTCCTACACTGCAAAAGCATTGTTTTATTCTGTCACAATCCAAAGATTTTGCATGCATATTCAATTTGTTTAATTCACTCTAAATTCATCACAGGGTTTGCATTGTTCTCATGTCTTTTCTCTGAGTTTGTGTTTTTAAATGAAGAATGTTACAATTGCATACATTCTGTCTCGTTCTCATTCCCATATCATTTGTGCTCAGATACAAACTCTGCTTCAAACCAGCTCTGAGACTTTGGAACATCTGGCCCTGCTGGTGAAAAGGTTCAGCACAATAGGAACCCAAACACCCTTGAACGCTACATTCAGATACCCTCACCTTCACCTATATCGTCAGTTTTCTAGGCTTTCCTATGAAACAATGACCCTAAAATAACCTGAAACTGTTGTATTTGTTCTTGAACTGAATATATTAATTATAATATGCAACCAAACCCAGGGCACAACCTCAGAAATAGAGCTAGACAAAGGAAAATAACCCTTTAAACCCCAAATATCCCACAACCATGACTCAAGAGTCTATTTCAACAGACTTGCAAAAAAAAAAAAACTCAAGAGTGCAGGTTGATTTTCTCTTTTCTTTCTTTCTTTCTTTCTTTGCCAAACTCTTTGTGTTTTCTGGAGGTGGGTTGTTGTCCTCATAGTTACTATTTTTATGGTAAATGGTTCCATATGCATCCACATAGCTATTAAAAATGTAATAGAAGAGCGAGTACCGCAGTGCAATTCTGTGTTTAAGGAGTTTGTCTACATGTGTGGAGCTTGTATAATTTAGTATACTATAAGTGTACACTTCAGTACAAGTGACAGATGAGATAATGAACTGACCATGTGTATATGTTTTCATGCTTTTTGACAAAACTGCCAAGGTGATTCAGGAGCTGACCTTTTGAGACACCTACGATATACTGCAGAGAATATAAATGTAAATTATACATTTCCAAGATATATGGGCACATTCAAACCTCATGTTTCTCACATGATTTGCAGCAGCAAGAGCATGAGAGACTGTAATGATACTCCACACAGCCAAATCACTGGCTGATGTGTCTCTTTGGAGACCTAATTGCCTGCTTGAATTGGTCACCTAACCAGCAACAGACTCTCAGGTGTCATTTTCACAAGATGCTCTCAAAGCTTATGGTAATGAAAAAAAACTCACTTGTCCAGCACAAAGTAGAGGTCAAACCCTCCGTAGCATGAGGACCCGGCCTCCCAGCGTTCATAGGTCTGTCCAGCACAGCAGCTGAGCCTCAGGATAAGCATCACAAATAAGCCTATAAGCAGCCGTTCACCTCCACGCCAGTCCATGGACATTATTCCGGTCTGGTAATTGTAACCTTGCACAAGTCAGTGGCACTTCCCAGCAAAGCCTCGAAGCAAAACATCCAACTTTGGTGGAGATGATTACTGTTGTAGTCTCTGATCCATCCAGGTTGGAGCAGGTCTGGTCTCAGTGCATGTCTGTGGCAGAGTCTGAGAGCTGCAGTCAGATCCTGAGGAGCTCCAGTCAGACTGGCCTGAATCACTCTCTCTCAAAAGACACACGCTCAAATAGCTCAAATACAGCTGTGCTGTTGCAACAGATGTGTTTCAGGCTTCTAAAGGTGCTGGCCCTCAGCGTGCCCTTGAGGCATTTGTTAAACGTGACATGGGTTAGTTTGAAAACTTCATAAAATAATTTTACTCTCTCTGTTGTCTGGATCTCTGTGAAAATGGAGGTTTATCTTGAATAGGAAGGGGGAGTGACATGAATACTTTTTGGAAAAACGTTCAAAACAGTCTCTCTCTTTCTCTCTCTCTTTCTCTCTCTCTCTGTCTTTCTCTCCCTGTCTCTTTGTTGCTCTATCCTCTTTCCCGAAAGGGATTTTTGTTGAGGTATTTTTCTGCTCTACTGCCACAGTGTGGTGACTTTTAGAAATTCATTGGTGGCAAAGAATTGTTTATTCCTGTTATCCTTATTTTCTTGCAGGAAGAAAATGTAGCCTATACAATTTTTTAAAATTAAAATAAAATAAACTTAGTTATTGTTTATTTTAAAAATATATATATAAAAATATTTTTAAAAAATACATTATTTTTTATTTCCTTACAAGAAATAAATTAAGACTTCCGAATGAATGACTCTTATGAACCGGTTCTTTCAATGAATCAAAAACATTGCAATGAATTGTGTGACTTCTTAAAATAGGATGATTGATGATCTGTCAAAGAAAGTCTATGATTTTAAGGTGAGTCTACAGGTTGTTAAGACGAAATAAGTTTGGCCATGTGATTGCTCTTTCTGTTTTAATATAGGCCTAACTATTTGTTTAATTAAATTAAAAAACAAAAATTAAATAAATGAACTGGATTACAGTGTCCATTCTTTATTCACTTCTATTGAAATAGCCTTTAAATAAGTTCATGCAAATGAAGCCAAATTATGTCCGCCTAAAACCCCGTCGCACTTACTAACTGAAAACGTTACGAAATTACGTTGTGACGAAGAATCCAGGAATTTCACTTTTCAGATTGTGGCAGTAGCAAATCAGTTTACGTAGCTGTTACGTAATCGTAACGTTTTTAAATACCTGGTTTCGAATGTATCGTTGCCAACTTGCATTCCTCAGAGAGTGTGTGGCGTTGAAATGTGGAAGAAGCATCAAGGACGTGAAGGACCGCCACAGCAGCCTGGTCAGCCGAAGCCCACCTGTTTTCTGTGCTGGTGTGGATGCTGCAAATGCCTCTGGAAAGAAGACAGAAGGAGAGGTTCAGAGAGGCAAACCTGTACAAAGATGAAAAGCATAGAAACAACAGAAGATCAGCATCTCACACTGGATGAGGTGATTACCTGGTCACGGAGCTTTGAGATGTTGTTGTGCTCTCCAAAGGGGAGTGATGTTTTTATGGAGTTCTTGCTGTCTGAGTATAGCGAAGAAAACCTTATGTTTTGGATCGCCTGAGGAACTGAAGAAAGACACCAACCCATCAGTTATTGCTGAAAAAGCCTGCATCATTTATCGAGACTACATCTCCATTTTTTCGCTAAAAGAGGTCAGCCTGGATTCACGCGTGAGGGAAGGCATTATCCAAAGCCTGGCAGAACCCAGCAGTATGATGTATGAGGAGGCCCAGCTTCAGATCTACGACCTCATGCGCAGAGACCCCTTTCCCCGATTTCTCAACTCGGCTGTTTACCGGGATCTTCTTAACAGCAAAAGCACAATGCATCGACATTGATATAATCTTACAATACCCTCGCACCCTCTCTTTGATATAAACTTTTTTATATCTCGCAATTCTGACTTTTTTCTCAGAATTATGAGATATAAATTCGCAATTGTGAGTTAGCCTATAGCCTACTCCAATTCTGAGGGGGAAAAAACACTTCTTCTTTTTTTTCCTTAGAATTGCCTGTATCTCGCAATTGTGATTTTATGGCAATTACGAGATCTCGCAATTCTTAGAAAAAAAGCCAAGATTGCGAGATGTAAATAACCTGATTGTCTAAAATGTGACCAGTTAGGCTACATTTGAATTTAAGCACCCAGTTTAAGGTTGTTTAAAATTAAAGCATACACTACAAGCCCTTTTAATGAAAGTAAAGGTCCACGTTTAATAGAAATGAAATTAGAAAAAAAAATATTTAAGAGATTGTTCTATTTAGTTTTATACAAATGCTATTATATTCAAATATTTTATAATGTCACAAATAATAATCTCAAGGTTTACTGGGTTTTACGTGTTTCTTTGCGGAGCTATGGAAGGCGGACGGGGCCAATAGTCCTTAAACCATTTAAACGAAGTTCCAAACGTAGGTTCGGTAAGAGCCTAATCTTTCAGTTCTGTCAATCATCGCTACGAGTGTAGCCAGATAAGCAGCAGTCGCTGCACAGTCCCAGCGACAATTCTTCCGGCATCCCTCCGCCTCCCCTTCTCCTCCCTCATTTTCTCTTTCTCTTTCCCCTTTCTTTTCCTTCTTCACAGCGTAGGCTATAATCATAGAGGGGGGTTCTTACTCGGAGCTCGAGCCAAGCCTCGGGCTTGAGCCTCCTTGGAGGACAAGAAGACAAGTTCGTTTACCATTGTCTTGCAGGACTGGCAGGTGAAGTCATGAAGTGTTTTCGCTGCGTTTCTTTATTGTGTGTAAAGACACCGTTTAAACCTATTAAGACAACGAATTTGAACATGTTTCCCAATGCATTATGCCTTATGAAGAATTATAACCTCTGATGTTTGCATATGTGCATACCAGTTTACCATTAGAACATTCTTCATGAATGACATGTTTGTACACCTAGCCTACACCGACATAGGCTACCATCTCGTCCCACATGCAAATATTGTCTAAAATACCGCACTTTCATTGGCTGCTGTGCGTGTTGTCACGTCGCGTCAAATTTCACGTGTTCCATGTAAAGATATTTGGTCCTGTCCGCCTTCCATACGGAGCCCTGCGAAAAGGCATAGAACCAGTTGCGCATTGCAGCCGGGGCACAGAAGACAACAACCTGCTCATCAGACCAGTGGATTTAATACATACACTAGTATTTCACGTGTTAGAAGCTGATGTATTTTTATATATATATATATTGTAAGACTCTTAATAGTGTTTAGAAGAAAAACTTTTTTAAAATACGAAAAATATAGTGACATTATATAGACGAAATACTTCCAAGGCACTCAACTTGGTAAGATAAAAAGCCTTTAATGTACCGGTCTTAAATCATTACAAAATAGTTAAAAGTAGATCTACGCGTTTCGGCAAAAACAGCCTTCTTCAGGACACACATCAATTGCTCAAACAGGTAGGCTATTCTTAAACTGGTGTTAATTTAATTTTGTTAAATATAGTGACATATTCTATATTCTGTAGCTGATGAGCTGATTAAGTTTAGTGTTTGTACTGAATAATTCTCAAAATGTACAACAGTGAAAACGAATTTATATTGTTTTATGACTTTATGTAGCCTACTGATAAAAATGATTTTTTGGTGAAGTAAATACTACATAAAAACAAATGTAATTTCTACATTAAATAATTTAGTTCAGGGAAAAATTAAAAAATTAAAGTAAATTCTATATTAGTACTCAATTTAAGCTTGTAGAAATTAAAGTTTGAACTTATAAGTATATTTTACTTGGAATTGTTTGTTATGTTTACAAGGATTCTTTAAGTAAATATCAAAGTCATGATCCCGATTGTTCCCATCATGCACTTGGGCATGAATAATTAATAAGGTTAACTTTTTTTCTGTTTTCGAGATGTATTTACACTGTTTTATGGTTGCTTTTGTTGTTAGGTTTAGTAACTTACTGTTTTGTGACATCTGGAGTTGATTTTCTACTCAAAATGACCCATTCATACTGAAACGCTATCCACTGATTGTCACCGTCATTGTGTATGGTGTACCAAGTATTGAGGTCTCTGTGTTCAGTTGGGTAGTAATTCTATTGAGTGGACATATTATCTTAAACGGATAATAAGCTGTCTACTCGTTTGTTTACATATTTGTGAGTGAATCACATGCTTTAATTGCAAGGTTGTTTTCCAGTGCTATGTCGATTGAGTAAATTTTAGGAGTCTTGACTGAGTGAAATGTACTTAAGTATTGCAGATTCAACTTAAAATAATTAAGTAAAATGTACTCATCAAACTCTAACCGGCCATGTTAAATTTACTTATTTCCTTTTCTAATTTTTACCTAACCTAGTTAAGTAGATTTACTTAATTAAATACTTGCAAATTTACTCAAAATTTATGTGTGCAAAAACTTGCCAAATAAAAATTAAGTAAATTTACTTATTGTTTTTTTCAGTGTGTATACAACTGAAAAGAATTGCATTATTTCAATATTACGTTCATACAAATCTAGTCTATAATTTTCATTATTTTACAATTCCAGCAGTTTAAACTAGCACAAGCTCATTAATCAGTGTCTTTTTCCTGCTAAAATTATTTGAATAATAATTAATTGAGTAGCCAATCTCATTTTTAAAACAAGAAAAGTCCTTTTTGGTGTAATTGAGATATTTTCATCAGTCAGATATCTTAGTAAACTGTTGGCTTTCTTTTTAATATTTCTGTGCATCTTGTGTTTCAAGTTTCAGGTACCGATTAAACCAATGAGAATATTTTACCAGAATGGATTGTCGTTTCTCTTTTTAAAGTACCCCTATTATGGATTTTTGAAAATTACACAGCTCTAAGTGATTGAAAACATCATGCAAAGTTTTAAATCTGAAAGCACACCTTGTATAAAGTTAATGTCTCTCAAAAGAGATGAAACATTAGCATATTGCCCGCCCACTTATTGGTCTTTTCCCTTTGGAATGGAAATGCAAATTCATTCTTTGTCACTAGGTGCCGCTTTTGGAGCGGTAAAATAGCTGTTTCCCTGGTAACGCTGTACACAAAGCAGCACTGTGCTCACAAAGGTTGCTTTATCAGGCATTACAGGCATGATGAAATGAAAATGAGACCAATCGGACCAATCACCGCAGACTAGCGTCATGCAAAGGATGGGTTTGGAAAAATGAGTCGTTGAGCAAATCGTTTTGGAGTCCTTGAGCAAGTAATGTAAAAATAAATAAGGCAAGGAAAGTGTTTTTTGACCTTGCATGCATGTCAACTTGTTGTTGGGGACCCCCAAAACCAAAATATGAACCTTTCATTACCCATAATAGGGGCACTCTAGGATCCAAAATGAGCCTGAATCACTATGCTGCCAACCTCACTTCGGACAACTGCACGCTCCTGCCGTATTACATCCACTCGGCAGGGATGACGGTCAGCTACATCCTCTCCTACCTGCTGGTGCTGCTGCTGTGTGTGGTGGGGAACGGACTCGTCTGCCTGGTGGTCATCAAGAACCGCCACATGCGCTCAGTCACTAATCTCTTCATCCTGAACCTGGCCATTAGTGACCTGCTGGTGGGCATCTTCTGTGTGCCCACCACTCTGATTGATAGCCTTATCTCAGGTCAGTGGGCCATCATCTTCATCATCATTACCAGACACAGCGGGTAAAATAAGTATTGAACACATCACCGTTTTTCTCAGTAAATATGTTTCTAAAGGTGCTGTTGACATGAAATTTTCACCAGATGTCGGTAACAACCCAAGTAATCCATACATACAAAGAAAACCAAACAAATATGTTCAGAAATTAAGTTATGTGTAATGAAATGGAATGACACAGGGAAAAAGTAGGTACTGAACACGCTTACTGAAATTTATTTAACACGTTGTACAAAAGCCTTTTTTGGTAATGACAGCTTCAAGATGCCTCCTGTGTGGAAAAACTAGTTGCATGCATTGCTCAGGTGTGATTTTGGCTCATTCTTCTACACAAACACAAACAGTCTTAAAATATTGAAGGTTCCGTGGGCCTCTTCTATGAACTCTGATCTTTAGTTCTTTCCATAGATTTTTTTTTATTGGATTCAAGTCAGGTGATTGGCCGGGCCATTCTAGCAGCTTTGAGTTTTTCCTTGGCTGTGTGTTTGGGATTACGGTCTTGCTGAAATGTCCACCCTTGTTTCATCATACCGGTAGGTGTTGGGACTGAACCAGCTAATATGAATTTCCATTGACAAGGGCCAGGATTGCTTTCTAATCACTGATTGACATTTCTATGCCTTCTTGCACCTCCCTTTTTTCATGTGTTCAATACTTTTCCCTGTGTCATTCCATTTTATTACACATACTGTAACTTCATTTCTGAACTTAGTTGTTTTCTTTGTATGTATGTATGTGTTCGTATGTTACCGACATCTGGTGAAAATTTCATGTCAACAGCACCTTTAAATATATTTATTTCAATACTTATTTTATCCGCTGTAAGCAGAAGTCACCATAGTCTTCTATAGAGGTGAATTGAAATTACAGCAGATATTGTTGTGTTCCCATCTGATCCAATAGCACAGGATAAAATCAACTACAGGGTGGGGGAAAACGTTTCACATTAAGTGATGTAATTTTGAGAAGGAAGAAGTGTTTTAAAGCTTGTTGTTTTGCGGTACATCACAATTACGTAAGATATGAGAGTATCAATGCTTGAACATCACATCCTTTGTTTTCCTAAGTCATCCTATGACTTTCCAAAGAAAAAATGTCAGGGGATTGATTACAGTGGTCAGAGCACTGTTTCTATTGACTTTTCAAAGAGGAAAAATATCCAATATGAAAAATATTCGATGGAACGGCTCCACTGCATTCAGATTTCTTTCCTTGATTTCTCCACAGGTTGGCCTTTTAGTCAGATCACCTGCACCATGAGCAACATGATCCAAGGCATGTCAGTGTCTGCTTCTGTCTTCACCCTGGTTGCTATAGCAGTGGACAGGTAATGATTAGTGATTATAATAAATGAACCTTTCGACACACACACACACACACACACACACATATATATATATATAGAGAGAGAGAGAGAAAGCGAGAGAGAAATGAGAAGGGCTATGGTGCTTTTTAGGGTTAAAAATCATGGAAGATCACGGCATATAATTTATTGTAATGCGTGCACTCAGGGAATACAAAACACTGCTGGTGGAAAATGGCCAACCTCAAAAAGCATTCCTTGATAATTCCAATCTTGCTGTGCTATTATATGCTAATTTAATGCAATTTCCTGGTATGGTAAAGAAGGCTTCATGTTTGTGCGCAATGCCAATATCTGTAATTCTGTTACATGTTTGTTGGATGTGTTATTTGTACATCCCAACCAGTGGTGTTACTTTACTGGTGTAAAGCAGAAATGGTGGAAACCATATTATTTTTGCAAAATTTCATGGTTTCACTTACAATTTGAGGTATTAATGAATCCCAGTAGATTTGAATTATAGGTATATGAGGTTTGCGACTGCACAGGATTCCTTTTATTGATCAAGTGGAAAAGCAACAGCATCAGCATGAAATGTCTAAAATATCAGCCGAATATGTCCACACAATGGCATCTAACAAATTTAAAGAGAGATAAGGTTGGTTTATAGGATTGCTGTTGATTTGTTGTAAAGTCCCTGCTGATGTTTTGAAGATGGTGATGTTGAAGATGTGTGGAGATGTCAAACTATAAAATCATCTGATCGCATCAAAGAAGTCAGAGCTGTGAATTTACTTTTTTCAAGCTCAATGCTCAAGGGTCCCATAAACTGTCACTCATTGTGACAGCTACTGTACATGTGTTTTGAACGTCATACTTTTCTCCTCTTTAGTGTGAATACTGAAACTTCTCAGATTGACAATAAACACATAAGAAGCTGAGTGCCTGCATTTTGAATCTATCACTTAATAAATACCTACAATGAAAAGCGAAGAATGATTTTTATAATTGAATTTAGAGGCAAGGTCAGAAATAACAACAACAAAACTTTTTCTCAGACGGCACCGCTGGCAGATCTGGCACACTAGATGCCTCAGATGAGATCAGACATGGCCAAAGAAAATATGATGTAAACACTCCTCAAAATGTGTAAGCAGTGGTTTTCAACCCTTTTGACCTAAATAGTAATTAGATTTTTGAACAAAGAGTTATATATTGGTATACATGTTCGGCTCTTTTGATCTGGTGTGAAGCCAATTCTTCGGTCAATATGCCATTGTTAATCAAATGAAATTTAAACAGCATATTGAACTGGTGTTATTTTATACTATTACTATATTTTATTAATATGTTGACTTAGATTTTATTTTTATGTTTCATTTTGTTATAAGCTTTTTCTTTTTTATTCATTTTTTTTAATATGACTATTTAAATGTAATTTATTTTAATTTCAGGTTTAGTTTTATTTACGTTTTTATTTCCAGTAATTTTAGTGTTTCAATTTAAGCTTCTTTCAATTAATTAATTTCATTTAGTGTACATTTTTAGTCTAAGATTCATATTTTATTTTATTTCAACTTACTTTTAAATGAACAAAAATGTTTTAAATTTTTTTTTTTTTAACAATAATATCCCTCTTTTGAATTTAGTATTTAAGCATTACGCTTGTCTCTCGAAAGGTTTATGGGGATTGTTTACCCTTTCCATCACCGCCTGAGGCCTGTCACTGCACTCTTCGCCATCATCTTCATTTGGCTTCTCTCTTTTGCCATCATCTTTCCTTCTGCTGCAACCCTGAAGGTCATTCACCTGGATGACATGTACATGGTCCATGACAACCAGATCTATCCTCTATTCGTGTGTTTCGAGGACTGGCCCAGAGCAGACATGCGGCGACTCTACACCTTGGTCATCTTCATCCAGGTGTACCTGGCCCCGCTGTGTCTCATAAGCATTCTGTACACCTGCATCGCTGCCAAACTGTCCAACAACTTATGTGAGAATCAAGTCCGATCCAAGAGGAGAATAAAAATCATCAAGATGCTCGTCATGATTGCCATTCTCTTCATGGTCTCCTGGCTTCCGCTTTGGACTTTGATGCTTCTCACAGACTATCAGGATCTGGACCGCCATCAGATTGACTTCTTGAGCAGCTATCTTTTTCCTGTAGCTCATTGGCTGGCATTCTTGAACAGTGGTGTTAATCCGATCATCTACGGCTTCTTCAACGAGAACTTCCGGAGGAGCTTCCAGGCCGCTGTGGCCTGTGGCTCCTGCAGATCTTTACTGTTGGAGATGTGTCACAAACAGTTTGTTCTCCTGCCTCCCAACAGAGTATCTGACGGGAACCATGGTGTTACCAGCAGGAGGAGAGAGCGCTGCCTCACTGTAATGCCGCAGGAGATAGGTCATGGTATTCAGGGAATTCTCCTTGAGGACAAGAATGGAATCATAGCTTCCCACAGAGTTATTGGAGCCTGGATGGAGTGAATGGTGCAATCGAGGAGTTTATATACCAGGAGAAAACTATAGCATTCCCAGTTTGCTTGAAATGGTGTCACACCAGTTCATTCTTTGATTTTGCTTGAAGTATTTCAGGGTCTTCAACCAAATTCAGCATATTCAAGAGTCTCATTTAGTGGTTTGATTGAGATTTTACCGCCGGACACTTATTTAAGGAAAGTCTTTTCCTTATTTCAGACACAGAGAACAGGATGTATCACACATGACTGGGAATGAATAAAATCAAAACAGCAAGAGCAATCAACATTCTGTGCACAAATATGAAATTGTTATATTTATTATATCCATTAAAAAGAGTGTTGTAAATACAAATATTTATTAATGAATTTACCTTAATTTTACCTTTTTTTATTGTAATTTAATATATATATATATATATATGTAATAAAATTTATAAGCTTTTATTTATTTATTTATTCTACATATGTGACTCTTAATTCACTCATAATTCCCATTTACACCTTCTGATTAAGTTAATTTGTGTATTTTGTATTCTGTCAGTAAAAATCTACACAGATGGAAACATTTTTGCTGTGTTTCTGATCAGCCGTGCTCTTTTGTGGCCAGTAAAAGTGTAAAGTGTAAAGACACCTGTGAAAACAGAAGGGCAACAAAATTTCATGTACATGATTATGTGTGGATATGTGGAAGGTATATTGTGTCCATTACTATAGATTGAAGTGATGTTTTGAAGGGAAATGCACAGAAAAAAAAAAGTGTTTACATATAATGTGTTATAATTTTATGTGTGGTGACAGCATGCTATTATTCTTATATGAACAGAATTCTTATCAGTGTTAGTTCAGTTCTTGCTTGTCCTCGTATAAAATTCACTTCAAAAAGTTGCATTACCTTTGAAAGCACCAGATGTTATTTTGCTGATATGTTGTCATGAATAATGCACACCTTTATACAAGTTCTAGGAATTAGAGCTGAAGAAAAACATTACCTGACTGGAAAATAAAGTGATTTGTGAAATGTGACCCCTAAGCTGTTTATCATGGCCTCGTTTTTATGGGAAATTTATCAATTACATTTAATCATTTAGCAGATGCTTTTATCCAAAGCGACTTAAAAATAAGGACATAAGAAGCAATCAAAATCAACAAAAGAGCAACAACATGCAAGTGCTATGACAAGTCTTGGTTAGCCTAACGCAGTACGCGTAAAGATGTTTTTTTTTTAAAGAAAACGAGTAGATAGAATATAGAAAAAAGAAACCTAGTGTTACAAAATAAATACAATACAATAAATACAATTTAATAAATACAATTACAAAAATATAATCTTCTGTTTTTTGAATAAATTCACACCATCCATTCAAGCATCCATTTTCACTCCTAAGCGTGTCATTGTTCCAAACAGAAATAACCTCAAAAATAACCTCTTCAGATGGCCATTCATAATAAACTGCTTGACACAGGCCCAAAGATTCTTTGTGTTTAAATCAGAATCTCTGAAAAAAAATAATGGCACAAAAACAGTCTGGGTCAGTACCCCTTCAAACTATACAACTTTGTATAATTTTTTTTACCCCAAGGGATGCATATTACCAATAAAGGTGCTGAAAGAAAAAAAAAAAAATTCTATGAAAGCATACAAAGTAACTTTTCACTTATTTAAGCATGTTTTTTTGGTTTGCATTTTAAAAGTGGATTTAGCACAACCAAAATAATGTGTAAAGATTTGAAATTAGGTCTGGAAAGATGTTGTGGTGCACTCTAAATTACTGTAATTTTTGAGCTCTACACCCTGCCACCCTCTCTGGCTGAAGCTTCAACACAGACATGATAGAGAGATTCAAATGGAACGTACTCTCAGTTAATAGGTAAGGATCTTAACGACCAGCAATTCGTTTTCTTGAACAAGTCATAACATGTGTCAAGATGTTTAGAGCTATTACAAATAAAATATGGAGTTCCTGTAGAATGTTTTGGTTAAAGGTAACGACTTTCCAGTGTCTGTATATACAAAAGCAGCCCACTACAGCCAACTTGAAACAATTTTTGATTTATTAACACCTTCACTGTAAGAAAAATAATCTGTAGAAAAAAAAAGTCCTGACAGAAAATTACCACTATATTTTCTTTTAAGTTTTACAGACATTTCCTTCAACACTAAAGCTTTACACAATGTAATGTGTAATTCAAAATATGGTTAAAGAAAACACCTATCTAAAAAAATCAATATGGAAAATTCCTTGATATAAACACAGAGTATTTTGATTGGCTATGAATCTTTTTAGCGCAAAACGTTCACAACCTGAGAGCGTTTCTGATTGATTAAAAAGCGTGGGTCACCCTCTGCTTGTTCGAGATGCATCGCTGAGCAGACCGATCGGCGTATGACATCAAAGTACCACTGGAGCGATTGGAGAGCAGACGACTCTTTATGCTTTTGAATTGCTCTCGCGGTACTTTGATGTCATACGCCGACCGGTCTGCGCAGCGCCGATGCATCTCCAATAAGCCTTACTAGGCAAAACGATTCACAAGCAGAACGCATTTTTGATTGGTTAAAAAAAGCGCGGGCCACTACCCTGTTTGCTGTTAGGGCTGTTATAGCGACAGGTGTGATTCCTCAGGACGCATTTGGGTCGCCCCCTTCTAATGAACAGGTTTGACTACTTTAGTAGTTTCTATGAGTACAGATCTTAATGTTAAAGCATATAATGATATTCTAGGAAATTGTGTGCTTCTAATATTATAGCAACAGTTTGGACAGGACCCTTTTCTGTTCTAACATGACAATGCCTCTGTGTATAAGGCAAGGTTCAAAAAGAAAATGATTGATTCAGTCAGTGTGGAAGAACTTGACTGGTCTGCATAAAACCAAGTCCTATTCCCAGTTTAACACCTCTGGTGTGACTGTAAATGCAGACCTTGAGCCAAAAACTCATCACCAAACACCAATGACTTGTACATATAGACAAAAGAATTGGGACACCCCCTTCTTTAGAACAGAAAAATGCACTTCCAAATCTGTGGCAACAACGATGGGAACATAATTCATGTATTTAAAAATTGTATTTCCATTTCTGTTGCAACAGTTTTGGAAGTGTCTAAAATGACTGTACCCATATGTACAAGTTTTTGGCTCAAGTTCTGCATTTTACAGTCACACCAGAGGTGTTAAACTGGGATAAAGACTTGGTTTTATGCAGACCAGTCAAGTTCTTCCACACTGACTGAATCAATAATTTTCTTTTTGAACCTTTGCCTTATACACAGAGGCATTGTCATGTTAAGGGTCCTGCCCAAACTTTTGCTATAAAATTAGAAGCACACAATTCCCTAGAATATCATTATATGCTTAAACATTAAGATTTATATGGAAATTACTAAAGTAGTCAAACCTGTTCATTAGAAGGGGGCGACCCAATACTTTTGGCAATATAGTGTATCTGTCAGCTATTAGGGATATTTTATGATTGGTAGGCTATTCCAACGAAATATAAAATATTGCTACTATATGTGCAATAAAATTAATATAATTTGTTAAAATATCGTTGTTGTTTTTTATTTTAGACACAACAGCAATTCTGCTGCTGCTCTGGAGTGAAACGCACGAGCTTGCGCGTTCGCATTCTCCCACACAGATGGGCTCAGGACGCTTATTAGGTCCACTGACCTCCGATCTGTGATGTTTGTGAGCTTGAAGCTGGCCCGAGTCCCGGGTATGTGAGCGAATCACTGGACTAGAATAAAGACACTGAATAGAGCAAAGCCTCGCTTCTCTAAACCCGCCTTCCCGGGAGCTCCCATTTTCCCAAGTCCTTCCAAACTCCCACCGCAACCCGCAGCTCTCCGCCGGCTCCAGGTTCACATACATCCGCACTCTTTCCCGTCATGAATTTCCCGTGGACATGTTTGCTTATGTTCAATCTTCGGCTTTTATTAACGATCGCATTGAAAGTGGATTCAAACTATCACACAGGTCTTGCAGACAGTGATGAAGTTGACTACAAGGACCCATGCAAAGCTGGTAATACGATACACAGTGTTTCTAAACTTTATAAATCAAGAGTTTGTTTAGTTTTGTTGCTGATGTTATTTTGGTTTGTTTAATGTTGTATTGTTTTATTTTAGTTATTTAGTTAGCTTTGTTTCGATTAAAGTTGTTTTGTTTTGGTCAAAGTCTGTAATGTTTTGATTTACGTTTTGTTTTGTGTTTTTGTGTTAATTTGTTTTATTTTTAGTTTTGGTTAACATGTTATTTTGTTTTGTTTACTCCTACATTGCTTTGTGTTATTTTGTTGTGTGTTGTTGTGCTGTGTTGTTTGTGTTGCTTTGTTTTGTTTAGCTGTGTACTGCATGACAGCATGAGATCTGGGACAAGTGAATGGGATCCTGGTGGTTCGGCACCTCCCCCTATCCCAAATCAGAAATCAGCATCCTTTGGCAGAGCGTGTAGAACCAACATGTTACCTAATTTAAAGCACAAAATGTGCTTTACAAACGCTTGAGTTACCTAAGCAAGATTTGATGGCCTGTAGAAGTTTTAACTATGTCTCACAAAAAGGAACTTTTCAGAGGGCAAACCTTTGTTACAGCAATGGACATCTGGCAACGGAATAGACAGCCGATTAAATGTTGTCTGGGCTATAATAACTGAATTTAATAGCTTTCGTATTGTTTATATGTCACTATGGTCAAACAGCTCTCTGCAAAATTAAAAAAATTTTAACGCTTCCACAAAAAAATAATCATAATTAGCCTACTAATTTGCTTTATAATTTCTTAATATCTTGCAAATTCGTGATTACGGCTTTACTTTAGCACATTGTCCACTTGTTTAGAGGCAACGTCACTGAGCCGGTGGCCAAGCATGGGCTATGTGATCTCCACCTGCTAAAATTAACTCATTAACCTATAATATTAAATTCATTTTGAGTGCTCACCAAGAAATATGTATAAAGCTCAGAATGTAATCAGTCAAATCACAGAAGCACAATTTAAAAAAAAAAAAAATCAGTTGAGAGGGATTTGAATTTACATTTAAATAAGTCATGTATTAATCAGTATGTTTCTGACAGGGCTGCCCAGCATTTCAGATGATTATTCATTACTGTCACAGCATGAAGTGGACTTCAGGCTACTGAAACCTGTCAGGAATTTGGTTTGGCCCAAAGACTATTAAATTGAGACCGTTAATTTGTTGCTAACAAAGAGAAGTGTTGAATTGAGAAATTGGAAGAGGAACGACTACTGTGTTGTTGCTGCCATTGAAGTTGATTTGGCGGTAATGACTAGATGGCACAAAACGAACAGCAGATTTTTAATCTGAAGGCCTTTGCTTGCGTCCCTTTTGCAGTAGCTTTCAGAAATGAAATTGTTTGGATTGTGAATAAGGTGAGGGTAAAAGGTTAGCTCTACAGTGTGGCCTTAACAGAAGTGAACCCTGCCTAGAATACATTAGAAAATGCAATTATACTTTAAATGGCATATTAAACCCATTGTTGAAAATAAATGCTTGTTTAACCTGTGCTGTTTATTTAAATATTTGATTTCTGATTAATTGTATTCTTATTAACGTTCTATTATATGGCTGTAAGGAACAGATTGTGGGGAAGCTCTACCTGAGATCTTCTGTCAATGTATTGACTGTCATATCAATTTGGCTGAAGTTTTGATGGCTGTTGTGGATATATATGCTTTGAGTTTTGAACAGAATATCAGAGAAGATGCTAATAGTGACACATGGCCATTTATCTGTCAAGCAGTTTAGAATGTAGGTTTAAATTTAATCTTTAATTGGGAATTACATCACCTCAAAATTGGTTGGCTGTGACTTGTTTCTTTATTTGTGGGCATATTTCTTTATATGCATGTTCATAGATTTGACAGCTTTGGATGAAAACCTCAAGGGAGGTGAAACATGCTCACATTGTGTGTTGGGTTTGTTTAGCAAATGTTTCAGGCTTAATAAGATGTCCTGCCAGGCTAAAGTGTTCCCTGCTGCCACAGAGTACAATGAATTCTGCTGCTATGTCACAAAACATGATGAATGTTCACAGCCACTCAAGCAAATTTATAATGCCTTTCCAGAATATAAAGGATGAAAAAGCAAGGATTTGTTACTTTTTAGTTTTTATTAGCTCTCTGAATCTATCATTAAAAAAAGTTGAAAATAGTATATTTCATGGGAAAACAACAACGTTACAGATGACTCATCGCCATGTTTTGTATAATGTTCTGTACTTTTCTTAAAATGTATTATTTATTTATTTTATTAGTCCTTCACTATTCCCAGTTTTCTCTTCTTGTCAATAAGAGGTACATTAAAACAGAAAAGAAAATTATGTGGGTGCTTTTGTCACAGAAATAATGACTTATTAAATTGTTGCAAAATGCTGTCCCTGCTAACATGGTTTTTGTTTCACTTATACATATGACCTTTTACATTTGCATTGCACTTGTTATAAATAAATTGTATGAGAAAGCTTTAAGCTTTCACTGAGAGACATCTTGTTTTTTAGATTTCTGTTTTATGCCTTAACGTTGTCACTTTTCCATCCATCTTTAAAGACATTCATGTTTGCAAGAATGGTTTGTTTACCTAATCATCAGTTATTTTTAGTTGTGAAAGTCTTCACTTCTCCCTTCACTCATGGAAAATGTTTTAAGATACAGACAAATACTTTGGTTCGAAGATGGCCATGACTTAAAGATTAAAGTTCTAGCGAATATGAAGATTGAAGACTAAATAAACAAGACAGTTAACACAGAAGTTGTAGGTTTTATCACAAAGCGGAATTTTCAAGGCACGGTGCTTGTTGCTAGAACAAATTTGCTCTATTATAGTGCCCTTGAGAAAATTGCTCTTTTGGTCAGTGCAGAGTGACCATCTGTGCACCTACTGCTCTGTAAATTCCTGGAAAACGGAAATTGTTTCTTGAAAGACAATAGTTAATAGGTCCTTAAGAACAGCTAATAAGTTATTAGATAAAGTAGCACACAGAATAATCCTTGTGCATTTAGAGTTGTAATAAGGTGGACAGTCACTTTTTCTGGATTTTGTTGCTGATGTGTGGTTTGTTTTCACCATCTCCCTGAATCCTGACCAGCCTGTATGGGAGTGAGTCCATTAAAAGTCAGAGTTGAGACTGGCATACAAGTTGCAGCTGTGACTTCGGAGAGCTACATTGACTTTAACCTTACGACCCCAGATTTAGTTTCTGGGGACCCGTGCACAGGAATATTAAGCTGGGATGAATGCTTCTTATTATGGTATGGTGTTTCCCTCGTCGGTTGCATGATGCTTGAGAAGTTCATCTGGTGATGTGTTCTCATTCTCTGTTTTAGCTGCTTTTCTGGGCGACATAGCCTTAGACGAGGAGGACTTGCGCTTCCTTAAAGCCAACTATATGGACGCCAAGAAGAATGACTCTTCTAACTTCTCTATACCTGATTCAGGTGAGAATGGTTGCAAAACACACACTGCCGCTACCATGCAATCATATTCACTGATAACATGTAATCTGTATTGTGTAATTGTATCATTTTAAATTAATACTTAATAGAATATTAGCATGTTCACGCTACTCAGATGCAATTCAGGTACACAAATAAAGTGTTTTATTTTGAGTTTTTATTTTAAAATAATTGATTTTAATTTGACATGTTATTATTCATTTAGTTATTACAAACTCCCTGCAGTTCCTTCACAAACCCCAGTAATGTAATGTTTAATACACTTCATGTTGTTTAAAACAAAGAATGGAATAGATTTTCTTTCTCCTTTCATTTTTTGATCAATATGGTACAAAATAATCCTGTTCTATGTGATGAGTTACTTGAACATTAATCTAAAAGTAATCCAAAAATAATCGGGTTATATTATAGAATACATTATGTAATTTACATCATGTAATTTGTAGACAAGTAAATTTTGTCTGAAGTACTATCTTTGCCCTAGCAAACAGAGGTAAAGGCAATGGAAAGGACGACCCAGTTTTGGCAGGTCAAAGCCTCCTACGCAGACGGAGAGCAGCCACAGCCAGACCTGAGAGAGTTTGGCCGGATGGCATAATACCCTATGTTATTAGTAGCAACTTCAGCGGTAAGTCTGCATATAACTTTTTATTTTTGTTTTATTTATTGTTTTTAAATTAATTTCTTTTTTAAATTTAATTTAATTTTGTTTTGGTAGTTTTTTGGGTTTTTTTTTTGCATGCTCTCCTAATATTCCAGTGTTGTGTAATTAATTTTTCCAACTGCACACACAACCTTAATTTTGTCTGAAACTATTTTTTTTAAATTGTTTTCTTAAAATATTAATATCCTTTGGAATTTTTCAATTCACAGCTGGTGCTCCAACTCAAAGTGTTATCTAGATGACCTTAGTTTTTTACTGATCTAAAAAAACCCCTAAAACCCTAAACTAAATCCTGTAGGTAGCCAGCGAGCCATTTTCAAGCAGGCCATGCGTCACTGGGAGAAACACACTTGTGTGACATTCATTGAAAGAAGCACAGAAGAGAGCTACATCGTCTTTACTATCCGGCCATGTGGGTAAGTTCACGTCCTGCCTGTCTCTGGGGAGAGACATCTGTTGCTCACCAATAATGTCCCTTCACACATATTGATTATTCCAGTTTCTCCCCCAGTCCCTGATGCACAGAAACGCACCTCCCTGCCAGCATTCAAAAGCTCCAATCTTTTCAGCAGTTTTCTTTATTTGGCTTTCTATAGGCATGGACTGCACAAACAAGTTTTCCTCTAGAGCAAATCTGGCTCCCTGTAGAGAGTGCTACGGTGTGGTTTGTGTCTTTTTCTGGGTGATGCTCTTTTTTCTGAGGGTGCTCTTTCTGATTTTATTGCGCCTTTTAAGTCACTGTGAATTGCCATTTACAACATATTTTAAAGGATATTCAACAAGACTTGAACTGACTAGACACTAATGCAGTGTTTAGGGTTTAGGCTATTGGTTAACATTTTTCAGCTGTACAGTAATTTTGTGAAACATTATTGCAATTTAAAAAAAAAAAAATTCTATTTGAATTTATTTTAATTTGTAATTTATTCCTGTGATTTTCAGCACCATTACTCCAGTCTTCAGTGTCACATGATAGTTTTAATATGCTGATTTGCTGCTCATGAAACATTTTTAATATTATCAATGTGGAAAACAGTTGTGCTGCTTAGCGTGATTAATTTTTTCAGGATTCTTAGATGGAAAAGTGGCTTAAAAACAGCATTTATTAGAAAAAGAAATCTTCTGTATCTTTGTCAATCTTTCGTATTATAAATGTCTTTCCTGTTAATCTTGATCAACTGAATGTATTTTTCATTCATTTGAGCACCTAACAACCTCTCAGAACATCTTAGCAACCACATAGCAACAACCTGGCAACCATCCACAGCTCATTTTGCATGTAAGCACCATTCCAACTTGGCTTTCTTGTAGTTTTCTAGTATAATATTTAATGGAATTTGTTTTTATCAAATAGTTTACCACCTAGTTTGAATGATTGACTGTGAGTGTATGTGTGGCTGTTAGTAAAAAGATGGGCCTTGCTGAAGCCACGTCACTACACCACAGCTCCCAAAACAGTGGTCCATGTGCCGTCTGTCACAAAAACATCCACGCTTGGATTCAGTCAGCACAAAGCCTTATTTTCTCCGCAGAGGCAGATCCTAACCTCAAGGTCTGAATGACTATAGAATTTGCTGCATTCAGCTCATGGTGTGTCTCCTTTGAATTGAGCTAAACTTTGCTGAAATTTGATAAATCAAAAGGCTGAATGATGAAGGATGAACTTGATGGTTGTCATGCTTCCCCAGACATATAGAATGTTTTCTACTCAAAGTGTATTTTCTACATTTCTACATGACATGCATTTTCTAATTGTCTTTTGCTCACCAATGTATACATGGAAGCCCATTTCCGCCATGTAAGAAATAAAAAATAATACAAAATCTAAATTATGAAAAACTATTTAGATACAAAATCTAAATTATGACTTGCTAAATTGAAATTATGACTTTAAAAGCCGAAAATATGACTTCCTAAATCGAAATTATGGCTTAAAAAGTCAAAATTATGAATTACAAGTCAAAATTGACATAATGGTATTTTATCTTTATATGCACATTGGTCACAGGATAGTGGTCTAATGATAAACGGGACATTCTAAACGAATTAACTTGGCTTAAAACAGTTTGGAAGACCAAGTTCAATACACACATTATTAATAAAGCATATACCATTTTCCATTTAAGCATTTTCTTGGGGTGGAATGTAATATATATATTAATAAAATGTATACCAGATTTGGTCTTTTTCATTCATTTCACTGTCTTCTTCCATTAAGCCACGCTCTACCCCAAGAAAACGCTTAACGTGCAACTCAACGCGATGCGTTCATATTCTGGGGTATATTCTGCTTGTCTGTAAATGGTATATGCTTTTATTATTAAAGTCATCAAGTCAGTTTCGATTTGTAAAGTCATAATTTTGTAAACGTCACTTTTTATCTCATAATTTTGACTTTTTATCTCATGAATGACTTAAAGTGCCCCTATTATGCCTTTTCGAATATTACCTTTCATGCAGTGTGTCAGGTAGCAGTATGTGAACATAAACTTTCTGCAAAGTTGTGAAGCCGACAGTGCACGATAAATAAAGTTATTATCTATCAAAAAAAATCGCCTAAACGAGTCGTCAGGAATTCGAATCTTATTCTGTTACGGCTGTACGTCACGAAGTAAGACATTTGCATAATATCCGCCCATGGTCTGTCATTCACGCTGTACGCGGTAGACCAATCACAAAGGACTGCGCCATCTGACCAGTCACAGCAGCGAGGGCTCACCGAAAGGAGGGGTTTAAAGAGACTGATTCTTCTGCTTCGCACGAGTCGTTTGGAATCATTTAGAAATGAGGTAAAATTAAAGCTATTTTTTGAGAAAACTAAAGTGTTTTTTGACCTTGAATGCATGTAAACCTGTTTTAGGACACTCATAAAACAATATTAACAACCTTAAAAATGACATAATAGGGGCTCAAGTCATAATTTCGATGTTTTATCTCATAATTTCTACTTTTTAAGTCATAATTTCGACTTTTTGGCCTAGTTTCACAGACAGGGCTTAGACTAAGCCAGGATTAGGCCATAGTTCAATTAGGACATTTAAGTAATTTTTATGAACATGCTTAGAAAAAAACATTACTGGTGTTCATCTTGAGACAAAACAAAGGCACTGATATATTTTAAGATCAGTCAGTGCAAGTTTATTTCAGCTGAAACAGCTAAGATTTTAGTCTAGGACTAGGCTTAAGTCCTGTCTGTGAAACTGGGGGTAAATCTCATACTGTAAATGACTTAAGTCATAATTTTGACTTTTTATCTCGTAATTACGACATTTAAAGTCATAATTTCGATTTAGTAAGTCATAATTTTGACTTTTTATCTCATAATTATGACTTAAGTATGAGTTTTTAACATATAATTTTTTTTACGTGGTGGAAATGGGCTTCCATATTTATTTGATCAAAAATACAGTAAAAATAATACTGTGAAAAAATGATTACAATTTCAAATACATGTTTTCTATTGTAAAATATTTTGAAAAATATTTTATTCCTGTCAGAGCAAAGCTGAATTTTCAGCTGTCAATATTTCAGTCTTCAATGTCACATGATCCTTCAGAAATCATTCTAATATGCTGATTTGCTCAAGAAACATTTCTTACTATCATCAATGTTGAAAACAGTTGTGCTGCTAAATATTTGTGTGGAAACTGTAATGAATGTTTCAGGATTGTTTAAAGAACAGAAAGTTCAAAAGAACATCATTCATTTGAAATAGAAATATTTTTTAACAGTAAATGTCTTTACTGTCACTTTTTTATCAGTTTAATGTGTTTTGCTCAATAAGAGTATCAATTTAAAAAAAAAATGAAAAGGACAATCTTACTGACCTCAAATCACTCAGATGATATTTAACTAACGTAACCTAAAATTCTTGCATACGAAAACATACATTAATTTCACCATTTGTTTACAAAATGTGTCTGCAAAATAGGTCCAAAAGTGTTTTCTAACTCCTGATTGGCTTTGTTTAAAAAAAAAGGTGCTGTTCATTTGTCGGGCGGAGAGGTGGAGGTCCCCAGGCTATATCTATCGGGAAGAACTGTGACAAGTTTGGCATCGTGGTACATGAACTCGGGCATGTCATTGGATTCTGGCACGAGCACACACGACCCGACCGGGACGAGCATGTTGATATATTTAGAGAAAACATCCAGCCCGGTACAGTAACTATCTAAACCTCTACTGCGTACAACTGTAGAATGACTTCTAATGCTCCTGTATATGCCTACAGTTGCCAGAATCATAACGTTTATGCACTGTATTATATTTCAAACCCAGGATAATTCATAATTGCATGAGATTCGGTAGAAGTGTGATGAAGCCTATGTTGCACTTTACAGGTCAGGAGTATAATTTCATTAAGATGGAGCCAGATGATGTGGATTCGCTTGACGAGGTTTACGACTTTGAAAGCATCATGCATTACGCCAGAAACACCTTTTCCAGGTTTGGATTCATAGGACTTTAATGTAACTTGTACACAAGTAGATACTGTTATTTTAGAGATAACTGGATAATATATAACATATGCTGAAAAATATTTGGTGTAGAAACAATTTTGACTCAGAAATTGCTAGTATATGTATCTCAAATAATTATAAAGAAATGACAACACACTATAACTTCAATTTTTTTACATTGTATAAATGAATACAATTTCTGCTAAATACCACTTCAGTCTGATTTTGCATTCTCCGATGTATTAAACAAAAATAAAAATGCAAATATTAATTTCTACACTAATTATAAAAGACAGGCACATTATTGCATGTGTTATTGTCTTGTTTTTAAGACAAGCGCTGAGCTGATGGGACAGAGCAGGACTTGAGGACTTGGCGCTCTCACAGAATGCTGACTAACCTGTTGTTAGTGGCTTGAGGATGGAGATCCAGCCAGCTGCTTTGAGGGGGCCCGTTGTTTAGGACAAGCAGGAAGGAATTCAGACAGGGAGCCAAGGCTGAAGTGCAGATAGACTTTTAGGTAGAGTGTCCTTTGGTCAGTTCTTTTGGGTCTCACAAAGCTGCTCTGAATTGACCGTGCTGAAAATTCGCAAACAGTTTGGAAACAGTGAGGATAATGCTGATGTAGTCTACACCAGAAAAAATTCAGGATGTTGTGGTCAGCTTGTGTAAAAAGTCACATTACTCTGTCCTACTACAGTCAGCGTTCCCATGGCCATAAAATTTAATTTAATTTTATTGTTTGTTACTGTTCTGCATAATGTTTTGAATTTTGTTTGAACACAATATGCAGTATATATTATTTTAATAACTCAAATGTATTCAGAAAATACCAATTTGATTTAAAATGATTTTAAAAATTCGGAAAAAAGGTACACAATTGAGGTGGTAGGTTACTTTTGAAGTACAAATATGAACCTTTAAGGTACCATTTAGGGGTATATAAGGTACAAAGATGTACCTTTTCACTTTTGTACCTTAGGGTAGTGCAACAGTGACAGCTTTGTTCCCCTTTTTTCTGAGTGTGTGCAAATTGTTTTGATCAAAATGCTTGTGGTTAATGTATTCTATATCTTCTAACAGCCGTAGTCAGAGTCTGAGAAAAACTTCACATCAATTAGTAGCGCAGTGGTTTGTGGGAAGCTGGCATGGTTTCTCTGTGATTGTTAATTTTAGTGTTTTGCAAAGTGGCCCCTCTCCTTCTGGCTTCTAAACCAGGAATATTCACATTGTGCGGTTTTACCTCCAGAATTTTGCAGTTGGGGGATCCTGGAATTAGGCCAAAACAAATAAAGCTCTTCCAGGCTTTTTGTCCTGGACAATTGCAGGGCTGGAGTGCCGTTGTTCTCTGGCATGCAGGGTGGGTTCCAGGGAGTCGCAGTCCAGCGAGGCAATGCTTTAAACTCCGCTCTGACCGCTCTGCGTCCACATGCGGGCCATTCAGGGTGCTGTCGTCATGGGAACTGGACGAGAGAAAAGAGCAATCATTCTGTCCTCAGAGCAGCAGAGAGAAAGAATATATAGTGGATAAGTGCCAATCAAATGTGATTCATATTTGAGTGGTGCAAGCTGGATCTCTGGTGTCATTATTATGGACAGTGGCCTCAAAAAGTATTTGGACACATATCATGTTAACTAAAACTAAAACCATAAATCATTTTTGAAACTTGAATCAAAATAAATGTTTAAAAAATAATATTTCAGCTAGTTGTCAAAGCAACATTTTCAAGTTTAACTAAAACTAGTTTAACTACATAAATAAAGCTAAAAAAAAATACAGTGAATAAAAACTGTATTAGACTAACTGTAAAAACGAATAAAAATGACTACACTGTAAAAAAAAAAAAAGTTGAGCCAACTTAAAATTTTAAGGCAACCAGCTTCAGCAGATTTTTGAGTTCTCTCAACTTATTTTTGTAGGAGATTCTCAACTTTTTGTTGTATAAATCTGCTGAAGCTGGTTGCCTTAAAATTTTAAGTTGGCTCAACTTTTTTTTTTTTTACAGTGTACCAACAAAATTATTAAAACTGAAGTTAAAATGAAAACAGAAAATGCAAAAAATCTCATTCAAAATATAAACAAAAAACTAATAGGATATCAATTTGACTAAAATAAGACTATACTCAAGACGTCACAAGAATAAATTACTTTTTAAAATATTAAACTAGTAAACATTTTTATTGCAATAATATTTCACAATAATACTGCATAGTTCTACTATTCTTTGCTGTATTTTTTCTTAGTATTCTTTATTGTATTATTATCAAATAAATGCAGCCTTTCAAAAACATAAAAAACCTACATAAAAATGTGAATCTGTGATGTAATAATCATGTACAGTGGCCCCAAAATATATTTGGACACCTGAAACACTTAAAAATTCAAAATATATGATCGTCACAGCATTCAATTAAAAAAATGAAAAACTAAATATTTTAATGAAATATAGCACAAACACTTTTAAAGCAAGATATTTCACATGAAGACGTTTTAATTGATAAATTAATACATGTAAAATAATGTAAAATTCACAATTTGTAATATGGTGTTAAAAGCCATTGCAAAAAATTTTTTCATTAGTTTCAATAAAAGCTTGTGCAGCATTTGTTTGAATGCAGTGACATTCAGACAGTTGTGGATTGAATCTTCAAATACTTAGAAGTCACTGTGTCAAGGAATCAACCAACCATCAGCCAAGAAAAAACTTTGATAACATGTTCATTGAGTCTGTATCATTTCAGTGCACTGCTCTTTCAGCACTGCCTCAATAAATGACATGATTCATTTTTCAGATGCATTCTCCTTATAGCTGTATCTACATTATATCTAAGATCCTCAAAAAGGCTTCTGAGCATTCACTCACAAATAATTGGGGGGCTGTTGCTTTTGTGCTTTTGTGAAAAATAGGGGCATCTATCTTGATACCATGCTGCCAAAGTATGAAGTTGATGGAGTCCGACCTCCCATCGGGCAGCGGACGAGACTGAGCAAAGGGGACATCGCTCAAGCTAGGAAATTATATAAGTGTCCAAGTAAGTGGTCCTTACGTCAGGCATCTTTGTACTGTAGCAGCCAATCTTGCACCACTGCACGACCTTTTTAGATTTCCTTCTTCTCTTGCTTCCAAAGTTTGGAGTGTTTTTGATAGATGCATTTGCGACTGTCACGTCAGTTTAATTATCCTAAAGTGGGAGAATGAAACAGCTGTATTATTATCCCTTGTAACAGAACATTTGTTTTTTCAGTCATCTCCTTTAATCTCAGCTGGAATGATGGTGATTTCCCACTTCAAAATAAAAACGTGATCCCTAAAACTGACCTTAGCATCTGGAAAACTCCTACTGTTTTCCAATAAGAGGATCAGGTTTCCAGGTCAAGCATCTGTGAGTTTGTCTCGATGTGGTTTCGACTCTGGTTTGTGCACAGGATGTGGCGAGAGCCTTCAGGACAGCACTGGAAACTTCTCCTCCCCTGGGTTCCCTAATGGATATGCTGCATATCTTCACTGTATATGGAGGATATCGGTCACGCCTGGGGAGAAGGTAGAAGAACTTGACACAGAATCATATTCCATGAGCTGATATACAGAAACACATATATGGTCCACAAAACCAGACATAAGGGTCAGTTTTTTCGAAATTGAGATTTATACATCATCTGAAAGCTGAATAAATAAGCTTTCCACTGATGTATGGTTTGTTGTGATAGGACATATTTGGCTGAGATGCAACTATTTGAAAATCTGGAATCTGAGGGTGCAAAAAAAATCTAAATATTGAGAAAATCACCTTTAAAGATGTCCAAATGAAGTTCTTAGCAATGCATATTACTGATCAAAAATGAAGTTTTGATATGTTTACAGTAGGAAAATTACAAAATATCTTTACTTAGTGTCCTAATGATTTTTGGCATAAAAGAAAAATCAATCATTTTGACCCATACAATGTATTTTTGGCTATTGCTACAAATATACCCCAGCGACTTAAGACTGGTTTTGTGCTCCAGGGTCACATATGAGCTGGATGTTACATCACACCAGTCAGTAAAATTGTATTATTTTATTTCTTTTTTATTTTATTTTCAACACAGCCAATTGAATTGTAATAAAATAAAAAATAAATAAATAAACATACATTTTAGAATGATTTTGTGAGATACTGAAGACTGGAGTAAATGATGCTGAAAATTCAGCTTTGCATCACAGGAATAACTTCAAATGTAAATTTTAAAATATTTTAAAATAGAAAACTTTATTTAAATAATACTTTCTCTGTATTTCTGTTTTTATTGTATTTTTGATCAAATAAATGCAGCCTTGGTGAGCGTGAGAGACTTCTTTAAAAATCATTAAGAACGGTAGTGTAGGTAACCTTTTTTTGACTTCTAACTTCTCTTTCCTTTTGTCTGTGTTTCACTGTCTTTGTTAGATCATTCTTAATTTTACTTCAATGGATCTGTACAGAAGTCACTTGTGCTGGTACGACCATGTGGAGATCCGTGATGGATACTGGAGAAATGCTCCTTTGAAAGGTTCTCGTATTTATTATTAAGATCATTTCTGCATTTCTTTGTCTTAAATGCCTTTTAATTATTATTATTTTTTTGTTTTGATAAAAAATTCTCTTGGTTTTTTAATTACTGAAATTACTGATAAAAAGAATATGCAAATATGTCACAGTAGATAACTGAATATTCCATCAGCCCTCTCCGTGACAATCTGAAAGAAAGTGGAGCCTCATCTTTGATCAGTTTGTTGCATTTGCTTCAGGCCGTTTTTGTGGAGACCAGCTACCCGAGGCCATCGTGTCCACTGACAGTCGACTGTGGATTGAATTCAGCAGCAGCAGTAATTGGGTGGGGAAAGGCTTCTCTGCTGTCTATGAAGGTATAAATCCACTGATCACCAGCTGAGAGGCTCATCTGTTCCCCTGTAATAATAAGTGATGTCCTGTCCATGGATTCAGCTATTTGTGGAGGTGAAGTGAGACGAGACAGTGGGCAGATCGAGTCACCCAATTACCCTGATGATTATCGTCCTAATAAAGTGTGCACGTGGAAGATCATCGTACCCCAGGGGTTTCATGTGGGCCTCGTCTTCCAGTCGTTTGAGGTAGGGTGCATGAGTCTTGTGTTGTTGTTTGTTATTGTCATGTGATGTTCTATAACTAGCCTCAGACAGCAGTGTGAGAGCACAAAAATATACATTACAATGCTGTCATTTGTACATGTTTGTCCCCATGACTACTGTTGATATAATTGACAGAATTCTGAACTTTTTAATTAATAAAGCAAAATGCATGACCTTGTTTACCACCATTTCACATAAATGGGTTAAATAGAATTCAAATTATATTATAATCGCCATCATTCTGCATCATTACTCCAGTCACACGATCCTTCAGAAATCATTGTAATTTTCTGATTTGCTGTCAAAAACGATTTATTATTATTATTATCATTGTTGAAAACATCTGTCATGGTGCACACACGAGGGAGGACACAGGAACACGCTGACGAGGACGTAACTCAAATGATAGTCTTTAATTGAGACATCAGGGCAAGACAAGGCAAGGCAGACACAGGAACACCGGGGAGTAACGAGTAGACCAGACCACACGAAACTGAATGGGCATGAACTAATATAGACAGGTTAATGAGACACACAGCTGAACATACTAAACTAATAATCACTAGAAACAAGGACAGGAAACAAACCAAATAAATAAAAAAATCTTAAATGAGATATTTGGAAAAAAAAAACCTCTGATCAAAATTAGTGTACACTTACAGATGCTTCCAAGTTATTGGTGTTAATCTGGCACCTGGTGCTAATTTTGTTAATTATATAACAAATCCTATTTAACTGGCAGCATTCCTCCAATTTTCACTGAAATTATAAGATGGTGGGCTGCTCTAAGGTGACTGAAACCCTGCGACAGGAGGTTGTCCACATGAAGGTAAAAGGGACGACCCTTTCAGCCACTGCATGAGAAGTGTGTCTTTCCAAATCTGTGATTTCTTGAATATTGTGGGTTTACAATGACACTAATTCAAGTCCCCCAAAAAGGCTGGTCGTCCATGCAAGACGAATGCACGAGAAGACAGGATAACGCAGAGACTCTCAATGGGGAATTGGTTCAGCACTGCAGCTGGAATTGCTTGCCAATTCAGCGCTGAACAGGGTAAGGATCTGTCTCAGCACATTTAAGAGACCAAGCATTGACCAAGCCTAAAAGGCTAAACCAAAAGGCTCGACTCACCTTTGCTGAAGAGCATGTTGTTTGGAGAGAGGAGAACCTGTCCAAAGGTCACTTTAGTGATGAGAGCAAGTTTCATTTATTTGGGTCTGATGGGAAACATTTTGTTCAGTGTTAAACTGGTGAAAGACTGAAGCTGGAGTGCGTCAAGAAGTCAGTGAAAGGTGGAGGAGGAAGTGTCATGGATTGGGAGATGTTTTCTTCAGCAGAAGTTGGGTCTCTTATACAGACACATGCAGAGTGAATACAAATGTTTATCAGAACCTCCTTCAGCAATATGCGCTACCTTCCCTACAAGTATCAGCCTGCAATTTTCATGCAAGACAATGCTCCCTGTCACACTGCAAAACGGGTAAAGCAGTTCCTTGAAGCTAAGAACACTGAAATAATGAAATGGCTGGCCCAGAGACCTGATCTAAACTCTCTGGGAAGTCCTTGATGACAAAGTTATGGCTAAAAACCCACTACAGTTACTGTGGAAGAGACTGGAAGAAGATTGGACCAAGATCACAGATGTGCTGAAGTCATTCAAAGCAAGGCCCTCTACACTTGCTACTAATTTTTGACAGCTGTAAACCTCCAAACTTTTAGTTGTATTCTTTCCTGCCACAGTGGTTACTGTTCTCTAATTTTGATCACTGTTTTCCACAAAATAACGTTTTTTGTTGAAATGCCTTGGTTATTTTGTCAAAGATGTTTGTAGAAATGTGGTATTCCTACAGCTAATATTCCTTCAAATTTTGAGCGATGAAAATTTACAACATTTCAGTGAAAATCAAGTATTGTTCTCTAATTTTGATCTCCACTGTACATACTTTTAAAAATAGTACTTGGAAATTAATTACTTTAAAAGAATATACTTAAGTGCAAACACTATATTTTTGGACACCTAATTGCATGTTAATTGCAATTAATAAAAATGTATTATAATTTAGCTTGATATTAAATGAAATTAGCTCAACCTTAGAATGCTTTAAGTAGGACGTTTTTTTTAGTAGGACTTAAGAAATTATTAACAGAAATTGAGGTAGAAAGTACACTTTCTAACCATATTTCAAAAACAATAGAATTATGAAATTAAATATAAATTTCATTAATTTCATAATTCTGTTGTTTTTGAAATATGGTTAAAGTTTACTTCCTACCTCAATTTCTGTTATGTTTTTACATCACAGATTTGTAATAATGAAGTTGCAATTTAGTGTATATGATATTTTAACTTTAAATGTAATATCAAATATCAATCAGATACTTTACGTGTACTTTAGTAAGTTAGTCTATATCAAAATAAGTGTACTTTATTTATGCGTGGCTAAAAGATTATGAAAACAATTATTTAAAAATTAAAACTTTTAATGACATTGTTTCAAAAGTGAGTTATGAAATATAGCAATCAAAGTGTACTCTTTGTAAGTACACTTTCATTTCATTAATATTATCTGCAAGTACATTTTTAAAATATATATACTTCTAAGGTTTAAAGCACACTATACAATCACTTTCAGTATAACTGAGCACACTTTTTCTTTTTTTTACACTTATTATTATAGAGGAATTTGTAGAGAGAGAGCATTTAATGATGGGAAGAGAAAAGGAGAACTGAATTCAGAAATGTCATGAAATGTTAGTCACTGCAGAGCAGAACACATAAATTGATGAAATGCCTGTGATTTATTGTGGCTTCAGCTTGCTGTCATAGCATCACAAGTGCAAATTAGTAGTACTGACAGTGAAGCATTCTTGTGCTGTTTCTTAATGATTGTTCAGACAGAGAGATGCCACTCTAACAGAAGTAACATTTCTAGTATGACCTTTTTCTCTGCTTTCACACTCAGACTGAGAAACATGACAACTGTGCGTATGACTACCTGGAACTGCGAGATGGCGATTCCGAGAACAGCCCCATACTGGGCCGCTTCTGCGGCTACGAAAAGCCCGACGATATCAAGAGCAGCTCCAACCAGTTGTGGATGAAGTTTGTATCTGACGGTTCTGTGAACAAAGCTGGGTTTGCAGCTAATTTCTTTAAAGGTGACACTCCTGATTTATATATTGACTGTTTTGCCTCCTTTGTGACCTTCTGACCTTGAGTTTTGTTTGTAATGCAGAGATTGACGAATGCTCTAGGCCTGATAACGGTCACTGTGAGCAGCGCTGCATCAACACCCTGGGCAGCTACCACTGCGCCTGCGACCCTGGATACGAGCTTGCTGCAGACCGCCGCAGCTGCGCAGGTGATACCAAAACCTGTTAAAGTAAACTAATGCACTAAAAACCACACAGAAAACCCTAGTTCTGTCAGGACCACCATTGTCAAAATGATTGACATTTAACATACAGTTTGGTTTGGCGGTATGGTTCTGTTCTGGGCAAAAACTCCCTGCCCATCCATGCAGCCTGTCATGAATGAGCAGGGAGAGCAGCAATTATAACCCCCCTAGGTTAAACAGAACAGAACAAAGCAGAATATCTTTAATGTACTTAATGATATTTAAGTGTAACAACATTATTCAAGATAAAAGGATTTCTGTCTGATTCTGATTCAACGAGGAATATCAGAAAGCCAAGTCCTGACTGTGGCGAAAGGAGGAGTTGGGGATGGAGGAGGGTAATTTTCTCCTGAGCAAGCAAAAAAGCTGCTGAATAATACTGAATAGAACTTATATAGGAATCTTAACCTTAATCATCGTCAGTGAGCCAGTAAGCATGCACAATCAAGTGCTGGTGGTGATTGACTCTAGTGAGGCATCAAGAAAAAAAACCACTAGTTTATGCTGGTTACGCCCAGAGATGTGGCTCGCACAAGGCTGTAGTATGTAAGTGTAAGCAACCCCCATAGATGCAGTGGCTAAGGAGATGAGTTTTTGAGTCCGTAAAAACATCAACAACCTAAGAAAATAAGTTTTTTGAGGTAATGTGTAATGTAATCTTGTTAAAATTAATTTCGTAAAATTAGTATTGAAAAACATATCGTTTCGTACCGGTATTGGAGTCAAGGTATCAATATCGAAAATTTTTGAACGATACCCAGCCCTGTCAATGTATCTAGCCCATACAAATATACATCTAACCCAAAAACTGTCAGTGCATGTTGATATTGTATTATTATTATTATTATTATTATTATTATTATTATTATTATTTTTTTTTTTTTTTTTTTACAAAGACATATATAAACAAAGAATTTTTTTTCTTTTAATTAAGATTTGTTTTTATTTAGATAGGACAGTGTAAGGAAAGTTGCAGGAAAGTTGTTTTAATACAGTTGCAGGCTATATAAATATATTGTTGATATATGATTGTATATGGTTTAAAATAATCATATTATTGACATTATTTTATTATTAACATGGATTTTATGTTATAAAATTATCAACTTGTCAACAAACTTATATTCATAAATTCAAAAAATGTATGTGTGTGGAAAATTATATATTGCCTTATAGGTAAAATATGGCAATATGACTCTTGATGTAGAGCAATTTATGTCTGTCATATATTACATTTCCGTGTGGGTTTTTAAGTTTTATAGGAACAGACTGAAATCAGACCTGAAGTTGCCTTTTAATAGCAATAACCTATCCAGAAAACCAGAGTGTGAAAGCTTAATCATGTTCCAGTTAAAATCACCTTAGTGTGTGCTACAGACACGAATGGTAGAAATGTGGCTTAATGAGGACTGAGGAGAGATGTGCTGTTGCTTTTCTAGCAGACTTGCTATTTATGCCTGCCAGACTGTGAAACCCCATTGACTAACACTAAATGAGCAACTCAAGTCATATCTAGATAACAGAATCTTATAGAGAATTACTGAAGGGCTCTTTTGACTTGAGCAAGTAATCAAGCACCCTAACCGCCCTAGTACACCCTAGTAACCGCTAAAAACTCAGAACACCTTAGCAACCATATAGCAATACCCTGGCACCCTCCTCCTGGAACACATTAGCATGGCGACGTCTGCACAAACAAAGAGCCACCACTCACACTATGTTCAAGAAATCCAAAAACAAAAAAAACAATATCAAGATATACAGAAAGTGGCATTAAAATTACAGTAATCAACTGCAGCTGGTTGGCGTTGTTAAAGGGTTTTGAATTGCAGTATTTCTCTGATATTATTACAGTTTTTATTAATATTTTGATATTTTAATTTAAATTTGAAAGTTTTTAGAAACTTTGTTGCTGCTTGTCATTTTAATATATATTTTTTTGATATGTCTACATTGTTTTTAGTTCATCAAGTTAAATTAAATCAATTTGAAAAATGTTGCTAACTGAAATAAAATGCATAAGCAGTTCGACGCTGCTTATGCATTCATTAATCCAAGCAAGCTTTCAGCTCTTTCTTTATGTTTAAGAATGGGCAGCATTTTTGGATTACATGAACTCTTTGCATCCTAAAGCCGTGAAATGTTTAAGAATTGGCTCATTGATGCTTGTATTCAGATTTCTTTAGGTCTTTAACCAACTTTGATGTTTCTGACAGTGGTAAGGATTAACAATTGAGTTGCTGAAAGCTTGAAGATTTCTGTTATATGTGTCTCTTTGCTTGTTGGCTGGCTTGGCAGTCAAGACAGCATAATAATGGCTCCTCCATCTGATCCCAGCAGCTGCCTGTGGTGGATTCATCTCCAAACTCAATGGCTCCTTCACTAGTCCAGGATGGCCACAGGAATACCCACCCAACAAGAACTGTGTGTGGCAGCTCATTGCCCCGGTGCAGTACCGCATCACTCTGCTTTTTGACGCTTTTGAGATCGAAGGGAACGATGTAAGTTGACTATGCTGGAGACTTGTGTGTGACTTGTAACAAGGTTGCCAAGACCAACTAATCTTTTGACCGCAATGGCAATGCAATGTGCCCATCTGTTTGCAGGTTTGCAAATATGATTACGTTGAGGTACACAGCGGCCTGTCCACAGACGCAAAGCTTCATGGGAAATTCTGTGGCACAGAGAAACCAGAGGCGATCACGTCTCAACTCAACAGTATGCGTGTTGAGTTCAAATCAGACAACACCGTGTCCAAGAGAGGCTTCAAAGCTCAGTTTTTTTCTGGTGAGAATGACCTGCGATTGTCCTTTGCAACTTGCCGATAATCA
Source organism: Tor tambroides (assembly GCA_021397915.2). Classification (NCBI taxonomy): domain Eukaryota; kingdom Metazoa; phylum Chordata; class Actinopteri; order Cypriniformes; family Cyprinidae; genus Tor; species Tor tambroides. The sequence goes on from JAFVLL020010791.1 coordinate 89,730, forward strand.
GCTAATGAACAATATTCATATATTCCAGACAAGCTTGATTTTTTTTTTTTTTTTTTTTTTTTTTCTGACAGAATCGGGTTCAGTACAAGTTCAGAAAGTAATGTCATTCTGTCCTTCAGCTTGTAACTGTGAACAAAAATCACATTTACAGAAATTCACATACAATGGAAGTCTGTGGGGATGTGCAGACCTGTCGAGGTTCCTTTAATAGCATGCATGAATGTTATAGACTCCTGTTTGACAGTTGGGCGTATTGTGTCAATCAGCAGACTATATAATAATAATGTACTTCCTCTTTTTCTCTTGCAGACATGGATGAGTGTTCTAGGGAGAATGGAGGTTGCCAGCATGAGTGTGTGAACACGTTTGGGAGCTACAGCTGTCAGTGTCGCAGCGGCTTTGTGTTGCACAGCAATAAACATGACTGCAAAGAAGGTTTGGCTTCACATCACATTACCAATCATTCCTGTATTGGAAAATATTTGTCATGAGTGAAATAAACTGATTAGAAAGGTAAGAAAACAACTGATGTTTTGTGAAGGCATTCATTTGCATTTTAACACAAAATGTCAAAATGAAATACTTCAGAGTATTCTTGTATTCTTGTTGAAGTCACATAGATACTGATACAGAGGTGAAGGGTTTTTTTGGGGTTTTTTTTGCAAAGTGCAGTTTCGTTATTGCTCCAAGGCTGCCCTGAGTGCACAAAAACACTTCTTTGAAACCTGAATTTGAAAGGAATATTTTTCCCAAAAATAAGTAAATGCTGCCGCTTGCTCACCCTCATGCTGTTCCAAACCCATAAAAACTTTGGTTACTCTTCAAAACATGAATTAAGATATGTTGAATGAAATCTGAGAGGTGTCTGTCCCTCTGTTGACCCTCTATTGTCCAGGTAAAGGAAAGGCTAAAAGACCCAAATAGGTCATAAAGGTATTGTAAAATGAATCCATATGAATCTCATTAAATATTTGAGACATTTTATATGTATTTTATTTAGATTTAGAATTATGAAAATAAGACATAAGCTTATAGAAAATATCTTTTTTAATATGTCTTAGTCTTTACACTAATCCCAATTCTGGATTCCCAACAATCATTTATATCTTGGATTTGTGCTTTTAGTGGGCTGTGATCAGGCCATTACCAGTGTTTCCGGTATCATCACAAGTCCAAACTGGCCAGATAAATACCCCAGCAAGAAGGCCTGCACATGGACCCTATCCACCACCCCAGGCCACCGCATTAAACTGGTAATTGCATCATTCAGCCAGACAAAATGAGTGGTTAAAGATAGAGCATACACTGCTAATCAAAGGAATGGTTAAAACCATTCCACCAGCTCAAGTTGTATTCTCTCTGTTCACAGGTTTTTGAGGAGATTGACATGGAGGCTCATGAAGAGTGTGCTTATGACCACTTGCAGATATATGATGGCCCAAATGGCAGAGCAACCAGTTTTGGTCGCTTTTGTGGGAGTAAAAAGCCATCGCCTGTCATTTCCAGTGGCAATAGCATGTTCCTGCGGTTCTTCTCGGATAACTCGGTACAGAAGAGGGGTTTTAAGGCCTCTCATTCAGCAGGTATTTTTTTGTGTGGTCCTGAGGTTCTCCATAATGAACGTTTGATTTCAGTTAACGACAATCGCTCTTGTTCTCAGAGTGTGGTGGTAGTCTGAAGGCAGAGATAAAGACCAAGGATCTGTATTCCCACGCACAGTTTGGTGACAACAACTATCCCGGAGCTTCAGACTGCCAGTGGGTGATCTCAGCGGAGAAGGGCTACGGAGTGGAGCTCATCTTCCACACTTTTGAGACTGAGGAGGAAGCTGACTGCGGCTATGACTATGTGGAGCTGTTTGATGGCGCTGATGTCAAAGCGCCCAGGCTGGGACGTTACTGTGGGTCTGGGGTAAAGCAAGAATTTAAGATCTTTGTTAAAGGTGCTGTATGTAGGATTGACACCTAGCGGTTCAACTAGGTATTGCAGTGCAAATTCAAAATATTGGAAAGGGTTTTTTTCACAGGGCCCCTCCTCCTCAGACTTGAAGCACATGCAGGTTGCCAGATTAACCACACCAATGGAACGAGCGCACATGACGATGAATGAAATGAAATATACTGTGTTTTTCGCCAACTGGCAACCCAGGGTGCAGCAATACAATTGGATAAACTGGCAGTTGGCGGCTTTCACAAAACAAAACAGAGACCGACATTCCGGCCCGGAACGCACATTTTCAAAGGACTGTAGCATTGTTTTTCAGATAAACAAGTATGTTAACTTAGCATGTTTCTTAAATATCTACAAACATATTATGGTATTTTTATGCTTTAGTAGAGTCCAAAACTTGCATACAGCACCTTTAAATATAAGCAATCTTTATGCTTAAAATGTCTACACATTTTACAGTACAACAATTTATATGTCTCAATAATTTTATCATTCATAGCCGCCAGAGGAGATCTACTCAGCTGGTGATGCCATTGTCATCAAATTTCACTCAGATGACACCATCAACAAGAAAGGTTTCCATGTTCGGTACACAAGCACCAAGTTCCAGGATACCTTGCATACTAGTAAGTGAGTTCTTCATGACAGAAGAGCTCTGGAGAACATAGCAGCCAGGGGCCTCTAATATCTCCTGCACACCTGTGATAGTGATGCCACCCGAGGCCCCATGTTCCCTCCCCTCCAGACTGCAAAGAAGACATAGTGGTACCAAACCCCTTCAAAAAGCTGGGAGGACAAGCTTGATGTAGGCATATGGCAACATAATTTGTCCTGTCGTACTTCAAAGGATCCACTGAAAACTCTATAGGAAATGGAACATCTGAGTGGAAGATATTTTCAGTATGAAGAGCTTTGTTGACTGCAAGTCAAGGAGGAATGATAAATTAGGTTCATCATATCCCTGTTGCACTTTTGCCTCCAATAGATCTCTTCAGTTACTCAGGCTAGAATCTAAAAGACTTTTAGATGATTCTTTTATTATAAAATGAAATAATGAAATGCACAAATCATAATTCTTTATTGCCACACATCTAGTTGCTGGTAATTGAGTTTGGAAATATATAAAATATCATTAAATGATAATTACAAGGATTATATCTTTTGTAAAATGCAATTCTAGCACTATTTCTTACATGAGTTGTACATGATTATTCAGACTACTAGACTTAAATTATGTGACATTAAATTGTCCACCTGAAGCAATGAGCTGCAAGACAGAAATGTTAATGCGACTAATAAACACATGAGATGACATTTATTTTAGTGTTCTTTTGACTGTCTATAAAATGAACTAGGACTGAGTGGTATATGAGTACACAGAACAAATATTTTCAGAAATCTTGGTCTTTTGAAACTACATGTTTATAATGATTGGTTTATGGTAGTCCTGAAACCTTGAACTGTGTAGTAGTGTGCCAACCTGGCTAATGACAAATTAGTTTATCTTTATGATTTGTTAATGTTTTTGTTTTCTAGCTTGGTCAGGCTGGTCTGTTATTGGCTAGTTAGACCCCACAGGGCAAAACACAGATCATTACTGTGCGGTGTAAGTTTCCTAAATGACTTAATGTTGTCAATGTGTTTGAAAATAGGAGATTTGGCGAAAACTAGATGCTGCTTCAGTCAGTCAGTGTGGTAGCTCTCCGTCTTTCTGTGAGTACAATTGCACCATCTTGTGGTTAGTGATGGTAACTGCATTGATTTTACGAAGTTATGACGGAAAATAGGCGGGAAAGATTTTGTTGAATATTTACCAGACAGTAAAAAATGAAGCAGAACATTTTGTTGGTGGTTTTTTAATAATTTCTTTCATGGATTATACATGTTTGTATCAAAATGATATGAAATCATTAGTCTTGTAGATTTAGACTATAGACCGCCTATCATCCTACGACCTACTGTGATCTCTTGTGTTTTACAAGTGTATATTTTCTCTTTCTCTGCAGGATTTGAATAAGGACCGTGTAGACAGTGAGGTCCGTAACACATCTGTTAGCATTCAAATTTATCACGGTAACAGTGGAAGTATGCTTGTGTCCATCTTTGGTCACTAATAACTCTTTTGATTGGCTGATGGCGCAAGAACATGCATAAACCCCTCAGGATCATCTAAAAAGCATTAGTCACTGGTTAAACATCCTCTATACTGAAATATTTTATGTATATTTTATGATTAAATGTTGCTTGCCAAAAGTATTAAAATACACAGCCAATTTTGGATGGCTGTCAATGGTGTAAAAAAAAAAAAAAAAGAAGAAAAAAAAGCTTTTTGCTTTCACAACAGTGTAGTTACGATATCTACCAGCAGGGGCTGTCTTGACCATGCTTGACCAGCCAAATCCTCACTCCTATGTTTATAAAATCGAATATCACAGAAACATGTAGAATATATGATATCTGCCAGGTAATGGGGTAACTTATGCCTGGTGATCTAAAATAAAATCCTTTAAAGTGGGAAAGGGTCATAAGCCACGGTTTCCAACCATTTTTGAAGATTTTGTTTCATCTTCATGTGCCTCCACTAACCCACTGTAATGTTAAGAGAGTATAGCCATATGCAATTTTGCATGTCATTTTTTTTAAAAGTTTTTTTTTTTTTTTTTTTTTGGAAATTGCAAGTCTCAGAAACAAAAAGTCTTAACTTAAAATATCCAGGTCCAGCCTAGTGTTTATATAATGTTTATATAAAAAAGAATTATTATTATTATTATTATTATTATTATTAAAGAAAACATGAAAAAAAAAATCATATTTTAGGTAGGAATACTTTAAGAGGCTCATTTTCATGCACTTTATCCAGGAAGCCCAGGTTAAAATAAGGGTAGAGGGTCTCGGTGAAGATGTCCTTGAAGGTGTAGAGGTGCGTCATGCTCTCGGCATTGTAGAAGGACACCAGGCCTCTTTTGTAGTCCAGATACACGCCGATCCTCGCCAGTGGCTCTTCCAAAGACAGCAATGTTGGCGGAGACGTCCCGGCCATATACTGAACTCCATACGATAGTGAGAGCGTCCAGAAGCCATTGGCAGGCATGGTATTGATGACACCTTTTCTTGTGACGGATTCACGAGCAACTCCCACGGTCCACACGGTGCTGCTGTACACCTCCACCTCCCAGTAGTGGCGGCCTTTAGTGAACCCTTGACTGCCCAAGAGAGACAGCGCGGCATTGAATCGCTGTGGATTGTCCAGCACTGCATTGTTAAAGGTCTGGTAGCGTACACAGGTAAGCGAAGATGTAAGACTGAGCCAGGGGTTGGCTGTTTTGGAGTTAAATGTGATGGCTGAGGGAACTAGAAAGGGAACAGTGTAGCAGAGAAGAGTCAGTTCATGCATTCCAGAAATTAAAATTTGCTGAAAATTTATTTATCCTCTGGTCATAGAAGATATAAGTTTACTTCTTCAACTGAACAGATTTTGAGAAATATAGCATTAGATCACTTATTCACAAATGGATTCTCTGTAGTGGATGGGTGCCGTCAGTTCAAACAGTTGATGAAAACATCACAATAATCCACAAGTAATCACATGACTTCAGTTCATCAATTACTGTCTTGTGAATTGAAAAGCTGCATGTTTGTAAAAAAAAAAAAAAAATCCATCATTAATACATTTTTCAAACTGACTTCTGGCAAAATTATGAAACTATAATCCATAATTCCATAATTTAGCTTTTGGCCTGGTATTTTGCCTGGAAGTGACGGTTGAAAGTTAAAAATGTCTTAATAATAGTCAAATCAATAGATTAGTTTCTTACAAATATGCAGATTTTCACTTCATAAGGCATGGACTGGAGGATTATTGTGATGTTTTGTTCAACTGTTTGGACTCTCATTCTGACGGCACCCATTCACTGCAGAGGATCCACTGGTGAGCGAAGGATGTAATGCTAAATGTCTCTGAATGTGTTTCGATGAAGAAACAAACTACATTTTTAATGGCCTGAAGGTAAGAAACTTTTCAGCGTTTTTGGTTATTCCTTTATTGGAGTTAGTCCTTTAATGTTTATTTACACAGCTTGATTCAACATGTGAAAATTCATATTTAACTTCATTTTTCATTAAGGATCATTCTCAAACCTGGATAGATGCTTCCCTTCAGTGACTTCCACACTCTGTACTGCAGGGGCCCAGCAAAGCGGCCCTCACACAGTCTGGGTGGCGTCAGTGCCGGCTTCTCAAACTTTGGTGGCTGCCTGCTTGAAACAACACAATCCCAGACACAAAAACAATTCAAGCACTTCCTCGTGAAAATATTAATTGTAACAAATCCATAGAGGTCTCTCACCTTTGAAGCAGGCCCTTTATACTCTGCAAAACGACAGGAAAAAGGAGATTGATGAAATTGGCTCAGTTCGAGAGGCAGGGACAGAAGTTTTCCACATGAGATCAGTGTTTGAAACTAAGCTACACCTCCTTTTTTTCATCTGCGTCTCTGGAAAATCCCCTTGTGCTGCACTAATGGCATTATCTTCCTATTGCAAGGGTGAGATCATTACATTGTGTCCTGTGTTGATCCGAGTGATATCCCACAGAGCTTTCTGTTAGCAGTTAACTATTGAAATGATTAAGCTATATTATATATAATATATATTTTCTTTTCAGATTTGAAATGTATGGTTTTCACATCATTAATACATGTTTTAACATTGCTTAAAATTGTTTAGTATCATTTGTATGATCTTATATACAACATTTCAATGCTTCTCAAGAATCTATTTTTATAATGCAATTAACATTCTGTCTTTCTTTAAAGGGTCATTCACACAAAATCACTGGAGGTTTGAAAGTCTCTGTGCAACTGATTGTAAGCAGGCATTCCTCCTCTACTGCAGTATCCAACTATATCTGGTGCTGGATTACACAAGCGTCTCTTCATGCACACCCATCGCTCTAGTTTCACCTCAAATCACCACCTCCTACTGAAAATAAAAGTCTTTTGGTCTCTTTTGTTCTGTAAGATATCTGTCAGTGTGATGTGTGGCTTTGCACTCACCCTGAGTAGAGTGTAAGCATCCTGTTCACTGAGTTTGTCCTCGATGTCGTTCATAGCTCTGCGCAGGCGTGATATCTCCACACTGAGCAGGGCCTTGTGCTCATCCAGCCTTATAAGCTCTCGTCGTTCCTCCGTCTTCAGCTTGACCTGCAGGAGTTTCTCTTCCTGGTACAGGAACTGGTGAAGCTCGCTGAACTGTGCCTCGATTCTCTGCTTCAGATCTGCAGTGTGGTCCTGGGTACAAAAACAAGAAAATGTGAGGTGATGTTTTGCCTCAGAGGTTGAAGTCAACATGCATTTGGCATTTTCAGCTTATTTTGCTTGGCTGACAGTATATTTGAAAAAAAAAAAGAATATTGAAATTGAATGGATTATAAAAATGGCAATTTTTTTTTTTTTTGCCAGAATTATTATTTTTCTATTTTTCCTCAAAGTTTTGGTGAGTCTTAAGCACTGATGAATCACTGAAAAAAATGTTTGAGAGGAACACGTTTTTCTGTCATATGTTGTTCCAAAACGCCACTTCTTTCTTCTGCAGAACACACAGAACATATTATGCCTTAGTATTTCAATGAAAGTCAATGGAGAAGAATGTTGTTTGATGTCATTGTATGGACAAAAACAGTTCTTTTGTATTTGGAACAACATGAAGGTGAGTACACTCTTAAAATAATGGTTCTTTATTGGCATCTATGGTTACTTGAAAAACCTTTAACATCCATGGAACCTTTCGATGCACAAAACTTCTAAAAGTTAAAAAAAAAATCTGTAGATTTTTAAAATGTTCTTCACACAAATAATAATAATAATAATAATAATAAAATGGTTCTTTTAAGAACTGTTCACTGAAAGGTTCTTTAAGCAACCCAAAATAGTTCTTCTTATGGCATCACTGCAAAAACATTCTTTTGGAAGCTTGACTTTAAAGAATCTAAATGATGACAGACTTTTCATTTTTGGGTGACCTATAATTTTGAACCTACAAGTTGCTACTTACTGGAAAGGGTCAAGAATTTAGATGATTAGCTAGGATTAGGAATCATTTCCAGTGCTTTTCCATTTATTGGAGAGTGTGCATGAGGTTTAGTTTCTTACCTTCAGTTTCTTCACCTCCTCTTCAGTCTCTCTCTCACACTCTAGAGCAGTGTTGAGCTCTTTTTGAAGAGCATTTGCTGAAGTGGTTAGGGAAGCCTGTTGATCACAAACACAATGAGCTTTTTTTCAGCTGAGCTGAGGAAGTTAGAAAACGTGTCTTTGATTCTTACCCGATATCTCTGCTGTGCATCTTGCACGCACACCAGCGTGTGAGCCCGGTGATCCTGAGAGATCCCACACACCAGACACACCAGCTCTTGGTCTTCCTCACAATACAGCTTCAGCTCTTCTCTGTGTCGGCTGCAAAGTGGGGTCGGAGGAACCGTGTCTGCTGACAACCCGGTCAGCTGACCCCCACTCTCCTCGATCCCCTGGCAGTAGCTCTCCACGATGTTGGCCACAATACGGTTGGGTCTGTAGCTCTGGCCTAGAAAGACTTTCCGGCACTGAGGACAGGAACCAGACCCACCCTGGCCTTTTCCACGAGGTCCGCTCCAGTAACTCGTAATGCAGGCCTCGCAGAAAGTGTGGTCGCAGGGCAAGGAAACCGGGTGCTTGAACAGGTCCAGGCAGATGGAGCAGGTGAGATCCCTGCTTAGGCGCTGTGCAGAGTTCTTGGACACTCGAGGACTGATTTCAGCCCTCATTTTTTGCTTGTCCATTTTGTCCTGTGGAGGAAGATTGTTGGACATCTAGTGTGATCTTCTGTACAGTTCTTCTCTTTGTCTCTTCTGTCCCTGCTCTCTCAGAGTTCTGGCCCTGACTTTCCTGTTGACTGTGAGAAAGGATAGGGGGAGCTGAGGGGGCGGCTCTTGTCTCAGGCTTGATCCTGCCGAAAGTTGGCTGGAGTTGCACGTCCCCTCTGCTTTGCTTCAACATGACGTCAGACCTACAGTCAGGAAACTGAGAACCTAGACACGGCATGGACTGTTTATTTTTAGAGAAAGCCTCATCTATGCATTGGTCCCATGAATTCCATTATAAGAAACTTTATTGCACGAACACAGTAACCTGGTATTTATCCAAAACCTTTTAATCCCCTCCATATGACTGTGCGTATGTCAGCACAAAAAGCTTTGTGAGTAAAACCAGATGTGCCCTACTTTTTCCCCCCGCTTTCGTTTTTAACTTTCATTAAGAATATAAGCGTACTCAAAATTTGAAAAGATTACTTTTACAGTAACTAAGATTACAGATTATAGTTACTTTTTAAAAACTACATTTCTAATGCCTCATTATATTTTTATCAACTTTTAACTTGTTTTCTAATATTTTATTTATTTATTAATTTTGTTAATTATTTCAACCTGAATACTGTAACGGCTGTTGAGTTTTCCTGTGTTGCATGCCTCAGTGAAGCAATATTTTGTTTTCTCTCCTGATTGACAGTAAAGTGAATCTTGATCCTTTATTACAAAAACCAAATTGTCATTTAGTATAATTTCAGTGTAAACTAGCAAATTTTTTCAAAGTTAGCATTTGAAGACAACTGCTTAGACAGTTGTTTATCTAGTTGAAAGTGCCACTGTGGTCTGCACATGCCTGCAGCAGTGGCTGCTGTAATCTCAAGGGACTGCAAGCCGAAAAAGAAAGCGTTGGACTTGAACTCCCTCCTCATGTTCCCCAGGACCGCTCGGCCTACGTTTCCTTCCTGTTCATATTGTTAAGGTTCATTTCCATATATCCTGCCCCTCTTCCAAGTTCCCAGAAAAAAAAGATGGCGCTACAGCTATAATTTAATACAGAGAAGAACAGCCTATAACGGATGTTTGAATAAACATAGATGGATGTGGAGTGTCTCTTGGGAAACACAAAGTCAAAGTCTTGAGGGCTCAGAGTGACTCAGAATTGGGTTTTAGGTCAACTCTGCAGTGGTGGTATCGCAGTCTTCACAGGAAACTTGGCAGTCACGATAGGGGCTTTTAAATCAGAGACTCTTTTACAGTTGTTTACTAGCATTGGGAAATTCCACCCTACTTCATTTGGGTGGGTTCAGGAGTGTTGGGGCTAAAGTGGGAAGACAAGAAACCCACAGTAGGAACCAGCTGGTTAAGCCCTGTGGTTGAGTATTCTGCCTGCAAGATGGGACAGTGATTGAACTGTTCTCTGATTCGTGTGAATCGACGGCATACAGTCCCATGTGAGTTTCAGTTCTTGAATCACCATTTGATCCCATTCCAATGACTTTATCATGCACACTTGAACAGATGATCTAATATTCCCTATATGTGTGTGTTAGAACATGTTATGGAGGAATGCTTACACACACACATTTTGAGGTCCTGTAGATTTCTTTCAGCATGTAATGCAGGAGACTGCAAAAGATAGCTGTTGTGACATGTTTCATAGTATCAGCAGTGTTCTGCACTGTGACATAATTCATCTACATACAGTTCAACCTATTTTTATATAATTATTACATGCACTTTTATAACTTTGTATAAAATGTTGAAAAGCTAATTGTCCAATGCATCATTATATTTATCAGTTTTCTGAACTGGCATAATATAGTTAATCTAAATCTATATATAATTATTATACACTACATATTAATTATGTTGGTTTCATTTTTAACTTTATTTTTACAGTTTTCATAGAAACATAGATAACATATAACATACCTCTTATATAGTGTTCTGCACTGTGACATGGTTCATCTATAATATAGTTCAACCTATTTTTATATAGTTATTATACACGCACTTTTATGATTATGTATAAATTATGATATAGGCCTAATATAAACTGATATAATACAGTTAATCTAAATCTATGTAAAATTACACGCACTTTTATGACTTCATATTAATTATGTAGCTGATTTAATATAATTTTAACTTTATTTTGCGGTTTTCGTTGCGGTTTGCTGCAATAACAACAAAAAAAGAAATGTTCAAATTAACAATTGACGTTGGAAATGGTGCTCTCTTGTGGCCAAAATTCAAAGTTATCAATATTCATTTGTCACATTGCGGGAACATTAAATTTTACTGATAGATAGATAGATAGATAGATAGACAGATAGACAGATGGACAGACAGACAGATAGATAGATAGATAGATAGATAGATATTCATGTCATTTGTAGGATTTTTTTTTTTTTTTAAATTTCAGCCTTTGTTTCTCTTAAATGCTGTCTTCAAATGTTTAGCAGCCTAATTTCATTTCCGTTTTAAACATTCCAAAAAATAAGTAATTATTAGTACTACTACTACTAATACTAGCCTAATAATAATATTAATAATAATTAGTACTAATTATTAGTTCAGTCATTCTTGAGACATGGGACAAAACATGTCCAGTGATTGTAACTGCTATCAGATTTAAAAAATAAAAATATTTTCAATTGTAAATGTTATGGGGATTAATAATAGAATGTATTTAACACAATTATCCCCTTCAATTTAATTTTATCATTATTATGTGAAATCTATGACACTTATTGTCTTCTCACTACATCTAAAACCGTGTCCACAGAGAAGGGTTCAATCATTCATATGCTATAAAATGGATAAAAATGTTTTTTAATGATAAAAAAGAGCTTGTTTTATTAAAAGCAACACTTAATAATATCTCATATCAAAGCAAGGTTGTTTTTCAGTGACACATGCATGTTTTATAAGGTTTCAAAGTTGTGTCCCCACTTTTTGTCAACACTGTCAGGCATTTATTAAAATGTAATAAAATCAGGGAATATCAGGGGCAGCTGTCACTCTAAAGGACCCCCTTGCCTCAGTCCTCATCTGCAGAGTACATCAGTGTCAGAGACAGGCTCTGCTAAATTTGATAGTTTTATAATATTTAAAATCCTAATGTTAATATTTCCTGGTCACAACCATGATATGTCAACACCATCTTCCAATTTCTGAGTTAATTATTTGAAATATTTAGATCATTTTATTCTCCTGAAGCAGTTTCCATTAGCATCTAGCATCAACAGAAAAAAACACAATGGCTACTACATGAACTCCATTTGTTTTGTGAAAGAAATGCCAAATTTGTCACCACCGTCAGATTTTGTGTTCCAATGATATATCAAAATACTTAAATGTGACTCTTGAATAAAAGCTTTATAAAAAAATAACATACTCACTGTTTGTTGGGTTTGTTTTAATAGAGTAATTGACTGATTCAGTGTATTTGATAGTTAAAAAGACTCAGTTCTGTCACCTCTGTCAGAGGAATATTTTGATAATATTCATTATAATATTTTATATTTGTTGAGGAATTGTTTGTCACATGTGAAAGTGTAATCTGTCTGCTAACATGAGAATGTGTTTTGAAATGTTAAAAACATCTTGGTTGCTGTTAAAGATAAAGTTGAAATTATATTACACAGTCCAAGGTAAAAAGCACATTTTGTTAAAAAAAGAGAAAAGTTGGGAGGTTGTATCAAAGCATAGCTCAATAGCTTAGTACATATACGATACATAAATGTAGTTTCATTTGTCTGAGTACAAGGTTATATTTTTTTCAATTTTGCACCGTTTTGTCCCACTTCTCAAGAATGACTGAGTTACTGCTTTGACAAAGCACGAGCTCACGCAGCGCTCAACTAAATGCGTATGAAATGACGCCCTCTTGTGGTCAGTGGCTGCACTTCCGTCCGTGTTCCAGGAGGAGTCCAGCGTCACAGGAAATGACGAAGGCAAGAGTGGGGCCAGTTTATGAAAGTCCCAGCAAAAGCGCGCGCAGTTACAGCCAGAGCCTCGAGAGAAGACAAGAGGGGACAGATACGCCTGCGGTTCTTTTAGATTTGTACGTGCTACTGCTCAAACACTTTGATAGTCTAAACGTACTGCGTTCCTGCACTTGAAGACGAGCAGAAAGCCAGGCCGCGCTTGTGTCATAACAGGAATTAGATAACTTTTTTTTCCTCCTCCCATAAAAAAAAGAAGCACAATGTTTGAGGCACGTCTCGTTCAAGGATCAATCCTTAAGAAGGTTCTGGAGGCTCTGAAAGACCTCATCACCGAAGCCTGCTGGGATGTCAGCTCCTCGGGCATCTCGCTGCAGAGCATGGATTCCTCTCATGTGTCTCTGGTGCAGCTCACGCTCCGGAGTGATGGGTTCGACTCCTACCGCTGCGACAGAAACCTGGCCATGGGTGTCAATTTGAGCAGGTAAGTTACTGATGGAAGTGATGCGAGTTTAGTGTTATCTGCCATGTAACCGCTTAGATCGTGAAAGCTGGACATGTCTGTTCATGCCCGGCTGCGCGAGCTAAAAGGAGCCCGCCATTTGTAAGATGTAAAAATGGGTTTTGCTCCTTTCACGGTTATTAGTATTGTTGAAATGATGTTTTAATGTGTCCCAAATAATTGCAGTTCAAAAAGGTTTAGTATTATTTGGCGCGTAGAGTGTTTCCTGCATTCTCCCCTCTCTGTTGAGCGTGACGTCATTTACCCGCGCTCAAGCTGGTTGGCGCGAAAAAGAGCCGGGTTGTTGAATGACACATGACTTCACAATAAGACGATAAAAACTTGGTCAAACGAGACGTGAAATAAATTTTTAACCGACAGTCAAATATTCGAGTGTATAATAAGTGTTTTGAAATGAAAACTGTGGTGTTTTTTGTAACAGCGTGAATTAATTTGATTCAGAATGCAGTTCTGTGTGTGTTTCAATAAAAAGCGTTTTATTCTAATTATTTTATTCTTGTTTTCTAGCATGTCAAAGATTCTGAAGTGTGCTGGAAATGAAGATATCATCACACTTAGGGCAGAAGACAATGCAGACTCTTTGGCGCTTGTCTTCGAAACACTCAGTGAGTTCATAAGATTTTATTACACTTAGTTCTTACATATTTAACCTAAAATTAGGAAAAAGAATTGCAATGTACATATGCCATATCTATTTTTTCTGGCTATATGTTATTGATAGTGTGCTGTGAGTTATAATAGTAAGAGCACTTGCTGAACTTCGAATGCGTTTTTAGATCAGGAGAAAGTATCCGACTATGAGATGAAACTGATGGATCTGGATGTGGAGCAGCTTGGAATTCCAGTAAGACTAATTTTACAAATTCTGATATGAATGTGCATGTTTTTTTTGCGCTTTTTCCCTCCAATGATCATGTTTCATTCTCTCTTTCACTACAGGAGCAGGAATACAGCTGTGTGGTAAAGATGCCCTCAGGTGAATTTGCCCGAATCTGCAGGGATCTGTCACAGATCGGTGATGCTGTCATGATCTCTTGCGCCAAGGATGGTGTGAAGTTCTCTGCTAGTGGAGAGCTGGGCACAGGCAACATCAAGCTCTCACAGACCAGCAATGTCGACAAGGAGGATGAAGCGGTAACATTCTTTTAACATCTGCAAAATTACCAACAAATGTCAGGTGTGGCAGTTGTGCGAGTTTGTATGTCATGAATGCTGTGTTCCCTACAGGTGACAATTGAGATGAATGAGCCTGTGCAGCTTATTTTTGCATTGAACTACCTGAACTTCTTCACCAAAGCCACTCCTCTGTCCAAGACGGTCACGCTCAGCATGTCTGCAGACATTCCACTCGGTATGATAAATGCTCTCATGCCCAATATTAAATAGCCTTTTGAGTCAAAACAATTTAAATGATTGTCCTTTTTTCTTTTGCAGTGGTTGAGTACAAGATTGCAGACATGGGACACATCAAATACTACCTGGCACCCAAGATTGATGAAGAATCGTCCTAAAGCCAAGTACAAGACTGAAGTCTGTCATCTGCAGAATTTTGGTCTCCATATCAGAAATTATTTCAATAGATGCTTTGGGAAAATGCATTTTACTATGCTGTCTGTGGTGGTTTCCAGTTCAATGGATTCAAAATTCTGTAACCATCTAAGCCATTTCATATGATTGGCAGATATATGGCCACACTTAAACAATAGTAGTTTGGTACTTGGCTTTACCAGGCGCTGTGTGCTGAATCTAGAGTTGTTAAAGACAATTTGTACAGACTCAACTTTGGTTCAGTCTCATTTTCTTGATCTTTGCTCTTCTTCCTCCTTGACTCCACTTCAGGTTTTTGTCCAACTGCTCATTTCAGTGTGTAGATAATTGTCTGTAAATATGCTAATTGGACACTTTTCATCCAGTCAACCATTAATAAAAGTTTTTGTAATGATGGTTCTCTTCTGTGTGTTTCATCATATCTGTGTCATACTTGATATTTAAAAGAAGATTGTTTAGATGTTTTGTTATTTTTTTTTAAATATAAAACAAATTGTACTTGTAAAATGTAATATTCTAAAAGTTTTGAGAATTCTGTTTGGAACAATGTGAACTTAGTTTGGCCACTAGAGGGAGCCAGAGTTGCAGAATATACTGCTGTTTCATGTTTGCACTTTTTTTTTTTTTTTTTTTTTTTTAAGAATATTTTTTCACATATGTTTTGTAAAAAAGAAAATGAGTCCCTTTTCTTAAGTCTCAAAAATAGCACCCAAAAGGAACGTTTCCATTCGTAAGACAAGGCTCTTTGAATGAAGCTCAAGAAATTGGTTTGAGTCCAATCTTTCAGTGCATCTATTGAACCAGTTCTCAAAACCGATCTGGGAGAGAGGCCAATGGTTTCTTGGATCGACTTAGGTTTGTAATGTTGCTGAAAAATGCAACCCTGAAACGTTTGTTCATGATTCATTCCGTGCGGTTCTCGAGTCAACTCTCAGGCTTTTTGAATATTGTCCGATTTGTAATGTTCAAGCTATGTATGAGTGAGCTGCAAGTAAAAACATTTTGGACTATAATAAGACGTAATGAAAATTACAATATGGACCTACACTTATTTGGGATTTCACAAGGCGTACTCACCGAATCAGTTTTCAAAGAATCGATATAATCTAGCATAGCAAACACGTGGTAAGTGTTTTTTTTTTTTTTTTTTGCGCGCGCAGTTTCGTGGTTGTAGGCTTGCTGGCTTGGATATTTTAAGTTCTGAAGATTCCCAAACGAGTCATTGCATAGGTATGGAGAGATTTTTTAAAAAACTTATTTTAAATCACGTTTATTTTTAATTGCTTGATGAAACTATGGGCTCATGTTCGGGGTTTAATGTTTTTATTCAATTTAAATATTTCACTTTTTTCAAATTAAATCACCATTAGATATCTTCTATCCAAAGAATTATTAGTGGTTTACAGTAAATACAGGTACAATTAAATATGCTCCAAACAGTCCTTAATATTAAGCTACACAATGTAGACTAACCACAATAAAACGTGCATTTACAAAAAAAGTCCCCCAATTATAGTTGTGCACATATATACACACTTTATCTTACAAGATACTGCATTCTTTGATCTCCTTATGCTTCTTTTTATGACCTTGATGACTTGCTATGGCACTGTTTTTCTGCATGTCAGAAATGATCTCCAGAAGTTTTTTCACCTGATGATTGCATTTCTCGTTGTTGTTGTTAAATGCATAACATCTTGAATGGCAGGTTTTGATCAGTTCCTGAAGTTCTTTGTCGCTACCATTGATGTAATCAGTTAAAGTCTTGTGCTTCAGCTTCTCTTTACCCGTGAAAAGAATTACAGTCTTTAAAGTCACATCCTCACCAAACTCTCTCTTCAGATGTGGGAGAACCTCTCTCTCACCCTCTGTGAAACGGCCAAGCTGCATAACCAGCAAATACACATCAGGCCCTGGCCGAGCGAGCTCTTTGCACTTCTTTATCTGTTCTTCCTGGTTTTTAAGGTCTTCATTAAAGAAATCTGGGGTGTCTATAACCCTAATCCTCATTTCATAAACAGTTTCTTCTGCCATCTTGCACTCTTTTGTTACTGGCACAGAACTGGCATGTGATTCAAAATGTTGCTTTTTTAGGATAGTATTTCCTGTAGCACTCTTCCCACATCCTGTCTGTCCCAGCAGCACGATGGTCAAAGGTTTTTGTGGATGCTTCTTAGCTGATGAGTTAGAATAGTTAGAATTAGTTAGAAGATACAGTCCATGCTAACAGTTTCAGTTAATGACATGTTACTTAAAATGTTTTCTAGTTGACAGGTTGAAGTCAAAGGCTTTGATACCTGGTTCGTTTGGTGTCGCCATTTTGTCATGCATCCCTCTGGAACAGAAAGAGTGATTGATATTTGTAAATTAATTAAATTCCTGCTGCTCATAACTATATCACATACCTTACTCTGTCAGTTTCTGATGTTTGGTTCTTGCTTTCTGTGTATTTCATCAGTTCTTTGATTAGTTCAGTATTCTTCATGTGTTTGCTGTAAACACACAGTCTGTTTTCACACTCATTCAGGATTATGTTGTAGTCTTTTATGAATGACAGTGGTGTGTCTTTTGAGATTGAAGATTCCTTTTTATCACTGTTAACCAGCACAATTGTTTGTTCAACCATTTTCTGACCGAGCTTTTTCTTTAATTCAGTAAACATCTCCATCTCTTCTGGTGACACCATTCTGTCCTGGAGTACGAGGAGGAACACACGAGGACCTGCATATGATGGCTTCAGCTCCTCCATACTGTCAGCTTCTGGATCTGATGAGCTTGGTTTATGAAAAAGGTCTGGAGTGTTGATAATACAGACTTTCTTACCATCAACATTATCTACAATCTTCTCACAGCTGACCTTCTCTGGTCGGAAATGATCTTTTTGAAAAATTGTGTTCCCTACAAGACACTTGTTGTTGCTTATCTTTCCCAGCAGGACCACTGTCATCATGCGCTTACTTCCAGATGTCAGACCGCTATTTGCTGCGATAAATTCAAACAAATTTTCAAAAAAGCATACATCCTTCACAATATGAATGCAGAACATAGTTGTTTGTAGGACACAATTACTGGTAATTTAACATGGTGGTTTTCAACTGGTTTGGTGAAAGACCCAGATTTTACATTGGACATCAAGTGGTGACCCAACACAATACCAAATCCATCATTTCTATTTAATAGAGTCAGGCCATATTTTCCTAGTTTCGATGATGAGGGCATGTCACCGATATGCTGATGTCTGTATGTATGCCAAATTGTTGAACACACTCTTCGATAGCATTTATGTTGTTATTGTATGTTACTGTACATGGTGAGTTGCCTTATCGTTTTTTGCATTTAGCATGTTTTTGGCCCTCAGCTGTCTGCAACCCTATCAGAACATACCACCTGATAACCGCTGATTTATCAGACACTTTTCATCATGATCGTGTACTCTTGGTAAATTGTAGTGAACTGAAACTTTTGTGAACAGCCCAGATCCTTAATCGTTATGCTCCTTGAGGTTAAATAGGATATAAAGTACAAATTTATAGAGAGAGAGAGAAAAAAAACTTTAATCATGCAAGCCTCATCAATTCATTGAGCAAATACACCTCTGTGGTTGCTGGAAGCAATGTTCAAACCCCATTGTGACAGAAAATGCCAGCCAAAACAAGGCTGACTAGCCAGTTATAGTTGTGATTGCATTACAAGGTGAATTGAGATCACTTGACTAGTTTAGATTGATGTGAAAGCCACATAAGAAAAGAAATAGCATGTTGATTTGATCATATTCTTTTAGATGACAGAGAAAAGTTAAATGACTGAGAAATTTGTAAGATATACCTTTGCTTTTTTCAGACACCCATGACGCTTCATTTATTTGCTTCATGTCTACATGTGATATATCAATCTCCTCATATATCCTACAGGATTGAGATGATGTTACAGGTTAAATTATAAGTTTAAAGGGATTTATTAAGTACAGAGATTTTATTTTTTTAATTGATTTAATCACTACTGTCATATGCGTGTCTTACCTTTCAGCAGGTGCAGAGTTGCTTGATTCTTTAACCTGCTTTTCATGTATTCTCTTCCATTCTTTCACTACCTGTGTGGTCAGCTCATTATCTTTTTTCTTGTCATGAACACAAATTCTCTGTCCACACTCATCTAGTAGTTTTTTGAGATTCTCATCTGCTTGGTCATATAGTTCTCCAGACATTTTCTCCTGACTGTCAACTAGAACTACAATTGTATTTTCCACCATTTTCTCTCCAAATCTCACTTTCAGCTGGCTGAACATCTCCATCTCTTCGTGTGAGAGCTGTTTGTTCTGCAGTAGCAGAAGAAAAGCACGTGGCCCTGGATATAGGGTTTTTGTCTCCTCTATATTGTCAGTTTCTCGATCTGGGTGCGATCTATGGAAGAGGTCTGGAGTGTTGATGATACAGACCATCTGATTATCTACTCTTTCTTCAGCTCTTGTACATGTGTCGTTTCCAGCTATGAAACGGTTTGCCTTTAGGATGGCATTGCCTATCATAGACTTATCATTGCTGTTCTTTCCCAGTAGCACCAAAGTGATCTTGTCACCTCCACCAGATTGCTCCACCTTTGCATTCTCCACTATAACAAATCACAAGAGTAATTCATAGCTTTTTGAAATTTAGCCATGAGAAAACTATTCTTTGGATTATAACTTTAATTCACAATCTTTACAACATTAATTTGCAATTCACATTTATTTGAGAAGAAATCCTTTTTTGTAATCTTGTGATTTAAGGCAAACAAGGCAGAGTTGGAATTCAGATTGAGTATCAGATTGATGCCATTTATTGCGAGCAACTACCAGTTTTTGTCAAGTCAAGTAAAAAAAAAAAACCTACAATTTTACAAAAAATAAATTTGCTAAAATATATTTAATAAAAAGCATACTTACGTTGTAACATGCTGACTTGTATTACAAGAAACAGAGTCGAATGTGTCTCTAGCACTCAAAGATAGTTGTAAGTAAATGAAAGTGAAAAATACACTTGTCTTAAATGCATGAGAACAAAGGGCTTGTCCAAAATCTGGTATAACACGTTGAGTCACTTTTTGTTTGTCTTAATGCAGTAATCTAAAAGAATATGTATAATTTAGTTGGGCTTTGAATAACCGTGGAAAATGAGTAAAATTGGCTAAAGGAAACATTTAATAATTTATGCTGTTTGTACTAAAGGTAAAACATCCAAGCAATGGTGGGTGGAACTTGTGAAAATAGCTTTTGGCATTTATGCACATAAGTTTACCGAACGTGATTTATTTCAGATTCATGATAGAAGTAAGATTCCATGAAGGAATTGTAGGCGGCTGTGTTACATATGTTTATTGCACCATCTTTTGGTTACACATAGACATTACACTGATTATAACTCTTCTTTATGTATTCAACAATCTGTTTTATGGCGCAATTTCAGTCACACACGGAACTGATTTGTAACTGATATATTCAGTTTTTGTCAGATTCCTGCTTATCATGCATGTTGTTCTTTTGCCCTATAAGCTGTTCGACCAGCTCAGTGATTTTCACATTACTCCTGTAAACATAAATTGTCTCCTTGCACTCATCTAGAATCTTTTTGAGGGTCTTATCAGCTTCAAAGGTCTCTCTTAAGTTACTTTCGTTGCTACCTATGAGCACAACAAGCATGTTTTCAAGCAGTTTCTTTCCAAATCTCTCCTTCAATTTTGTGAACATCTCCATCTCTTCCTGTGAGAGAGTTTTGTCCTGCAGTACCATGATGAACATACGTGGACCTGTGTATGATGGCTTCATCTCCTCCATACTGTCAGCTATTGGATCTGGGCCTGGTTTATAGAAAAGGTCAGGAGTGTTGACAATACAGACCATCTGGTCGGCTACTCTAGCGACAACCCTCTCACATGTGGCTTTTCCAGCCTTGAAACAGTCATGCTGGAGAATACTGTTCCCTATCAGGCACTTGTCCTCACTGTTCACACCCAGAAGCACCATGGTAATGATCTTGCAGTCACCTCCAAATGGCTTGACATTCACACCCTCCCCTTATGAAAAAAAAAAAAAGTTTGGAATGAATAATTTTTCAATTTTTTTGAAAGAAGTCTTATATGGTCACCAAGGCTGCATTTATGTGATCTACTGTAAAATAAAACCAGCAGTATTGTGAAATATTACAATTTAAAAGAGCTGCTTTCTATTTCAGAATATTTTAAAATGGAATTTGTTCCGGTGATGGCAAAGCTAAATTTGTCACATGATCCTAATATTTTATTTTATTTTTTAAAATTATCAATGTTCAAAACAGTTGTGCTTAACAGTGCTGCTTAATATTTTTGAGGAAACTGTGTTGAAAATAATTTCTTTTCAAGAAAAAAAAACATACTCACCATAAACATTTGAATGTACGTTTACTTTCATAAAAAACATTTTGAGTGCAGCATTTGGAGTTGGCCTAGATTCTAGAATATTAATAATTTCAGATAAACACAAGTAAGCATTACCTGGCATTGTCGGTTGTTCTAACTCCTCTTTTTCCTTCTGATGAACATGCTTGTTCATGTCTTCATGAATCCTAAAGGATATTGTTGAACGTTAGGGAAAAAACACAGAAATCAGCTTTGTGAACAATGCACGAGACAATACCAAATGTTTTACATTTGTAGAAGTACCTGCCAGAATCAGCTTCTATTTTCTCTGACGTTTTTGTAATATGTATCAAAAGCTGTCTGACCAGATCTGAGTCTGCCGTATCTTTGCTGAAGACGCAAATTCTCTCGTCACATTCATGTAAAATCTTTTTGAGGTTGATATCCTCTATGTTGCAGGACTGTCTTGATGTCTCTTTGCTGTCGATCAACACTACAGTAATATTTTTTGTCATTTTCTCTCCAAATCTCTCCTTCAGTTGGGTGAACATCTCCACCTCTTCCTGGGAGAGCTGTTTATCATGGAGTACCAGGAGGAACATGCGTGGACCCCTGTATGATGGCTTCATCTCCTCTAGAGTGTTAGCTTCTGGTTCTTGGCATAGTCTCCAGAAAAGGTCTGGGGTGTTTATAATGTAGAGCAGCTCGTCCCTCATTCTTCCTAGAGCCTTTTGATACATGGACTTTCCTGGCTGAAAACAGCTATATCCAAGCATGGTGTTTCCTATCAGGCATTTATCAGTGCTGTTTTGTCCCAGCAGCACTACGGTGACAACGCTGTCATCATCTGAAACTTGTGCCGTTTTTGTTTCTCCTATGAAGATTTGGTTTGGCCACAATTAAATGCAATAGATAATTTTGAAGTAAAAATATAGAAACTGGCAGAGAATGTTCAGAAATTAACAAAAGAACAAAATCTTTAAAAAGCTGATCAAAAAAAATAAATAAATAAAATAAAAACTGTGTTTTACCTTTTGGCATGTTGAATTTCCAGTCTGTTCACCAGGTTGCGAGAAACACCTCTGGTTATAGCTGGCGTGAGGCAAAGCAGGAAAATAATGAGCAAATGAAAGTAAAAGCTAGTTTTGTACATATGCAAAAAAAATAAACAGGTGGCGTCACTAGAAAATCTGGTACTAATAGGGTCACGCAAAAAATAGTTTCAGTCGTTGTCGAGAGAAACTGTTTCTGAAGGAAATGGACTGTTCAAAGTGCCTATGCTGTCTCCGTCCTTCTCCTATTCCACGAGGTTAGTGCTAGAGTTGTGTGCTAAAAATTTTGAGTTGGGTTGTTTATTATGATTTCTAGTAAACTTCTGAAAGCTCATAACTGCTCAAAACATTTATCATGTTTGAATAATTTAGAATTTTGTGAGTAAATGGAGAGTGTCTAATGTCTAAAGACTATTTTTGTAAAAACATAAGATATGCATTAAAAAAACAATAATAAGTTAACTTCAACCAAAGCTGAAAATCAGATAAGTGTGAAATATGACTTATTAATACAGTTGGAGGGATTTATTAATGAGTAATTTATTAATATGTGATGATGAGTATATAACTCACATAATTTTGATGTACATAAAAAAAGGATTTGCATCATAAAGCTAAAATCAGTTTAATGCAATGTCTCAGGCATCCCCTGCTCTGTCTCTGTATCCACCAAGGCAGTTGAATTTGTCTGTACATGTTTCATTATCTTTTTTTTTTCATCCTTTGCTGTGTTGATAGGTCCACGACTTCGCATAGTATTGATTGGAAAAACTGGAGTGGGAAAAAGTGCTGTGGGAAACACTATCCTTGGTAGAAAGGTTTTTGAATCAAGCCCTTCTGCAAACTCTGTCACTGAGAAGTGCAAAAAAGCAATGGTCAAAGACCAAAGAGAGATTTATGTGATTGACACACCCGGAATCTTGGATACCAGCAAATCAAAAGATCTCATCAAAAGAGAAATAGTGAGATGTATTCAGGTTTCTGCACCAGGTCCTCACGTGTTCCTGCTGGTGATACAAATTGGTCGTTTCACTACTGAGGAGCAAAGATCAGTCCAGGCCCTGCAAGAACTCTTCGGAGAAGAAGCTTCAAAATACATGATAGTGGTCTTCACTCATGGAGATGCACTCAATGGCCAAACAATTGAAGACTACGTGAAAAACGGCCATGCAGAACTGCGTAGAGTGATCCAAAGTTGTGGTAGTAGATATGTCGTTTTTGATAACACTAACTTGAAGAATCGAGTTCAAGTGGGGAGATTAATTGAGAAAATTGATGAAATGGTGGCAGCAAATGGGGGAGAATGCTTCACTCAGGCAATGTTTAAAGAAGCAGAAGAAAAGATTCAGCAACAGAAAGTGGAGAGAGCGGTCGCAGAGCTTCTAGAATATCAGTTTAGCTTTCTTGGGAGTCTTGACAACAGAGTTGCCTTGTTCCAACAAGTATTGATTGAAGGCCTTCATGAACAGTTTGCTCTTGATAACGGCAGTTACTAAAGAGACTTAAATCAGACATCTTAGGAAGATGTGTAATATGAAAAGTACTTTTGAACATAAACACAACTCATTTATGTTACACAGTGGTGGAATATGATGTTATTTTGATTTGAATGTGCAGCGCATAGCAGAATGAATAATTATACATAGAAGCTTGTGAATCTAATGTGAAGGTGTTCTGTAGCACTTTTTGGTTTCTGAATTGTTTTCAGTGACTTTATTTGAAGTAACATGTTCAGTTGTGATATGTCTACTAAATGTGATGGTGTGACTGATTGAATTTGACCTTTGATTTATGCATAAATACTAAGTTTTAAGGCTTGGTTTAACTCGATACAACAGATATTAACAATCAATCCAGTTCAGGCAGAGAATCTACTGGTAAGTGTAATATAGTGACGGTATATGTAAGACAGTTAATTGTATGCCTGATATATAATTACATACATCAAAATCATTTTTTTAGATTTTATAAAGAATAAATTCTTTAAAGTCTTTAATACCGTAGACATAAATGTATCACTGTCTTCATCCTTTCTTCTTGAAGATTACATATCCTCAGAGTAATCTATGGATATTTATGTATAACAGTATTTTTCCCATTGTATTTTAAGATATGCTAAGAATCAGTCATCCTCTGTATATAAAAGTAAAACTGCAAATGTGTTTGGCTAAATACAAATAAAATGTTTATACTGTAAAAGCAAGAGCTCTGGATGTTTTTATATGTAATGTGTTTGCACATCCCTTTTTGACCATCAAAAAAAAAAAAAAAAAAAAAATCACAATAAAAAAATCAAATAAATAAATAACATGATTTTTAAAGCAACAATTTTAATTTTAATTTTAATTTTTTGCCTTTTGACTGGCTATAAAATTTGCATTTGTATATTTATGCATTTGCTAGACCTTTTTAACCAAAGCAGCTTAATTTGCATTCAAGATGTTTTTTATTCAAGATATATTTTATTATTTCATGCTTTTGGTTTACTATTTGAGCAACATGAATGGATTTAACCTTTTGAGTTCTCCCAGGTATTTTCTGTTAGTTCTTAGAAAACAGGTTTTAACTTTCGTGCTGTGCTGAAAATCCTTTACCTAATTTGGAGTTTTTTTTAAACCTATATATGACCAAATCTGGGATTCAGCCTTTTTGTCAACTTGTTTTATATTTCGTTTTGGAACTGGTTGATTGTAGGCTTTATTGATCTGAGCATATTCATTTCACATCAGTTTTTAAGTGAACAACACAGTATTAGTGGAGGATTTAGGATAAATTAAAAATTAAGTAAAAATATTGCATAATGAAAAATTTATAAGAAAAGCACAAAAGAAGTTTGAAGAATGTGGGTAGCCTACATAAACTGTAAAAACATGATTTTAACAGTAAAAGACTAAAAATTATGTACAGTAAAAACCTGTTAAATGGTTAACAGTAAGTTCCCTTACTATAGTCTATACGGTAAATAATTGTAATTAATGCATAATGTAATTTTATGGAAGTGAAAAGAAAAAGTCATTGAATAATTTACAGTGAAAAACCATAAATTGACATTCCCTGCATGACATTTCATATTTGATGGGTTTTTTTTTGTTGTTGAAATTAATGTTTCTTCTTAGTTTTTTCTTATCAGTTTTGTACATTAGGGTTTTAGCTTACATCTAATGTTGTTAAATTAATGTTTATTGCATTATTTCAGTATCATATATGTTACCATGAGGGTGATTAGTGTTTGAGTGAATGACACTGTGTGTGCATGTTCCATATATGTGACCTTGGACCACAAAACCACTCTTAAGTGTCAATTTTTCAAAATTGAGATTTATAGATCATCTGAAAGCTGAATAAATAACCTTTCCATAGATGTATGGTTTGTTAGGATTGGACAATATTTGGCCGAGATACAACTATTTGAAAATCTGGAATCTGAGGGTGCAAAAAAATAAAAATATCGAGAAAATCGCCTTTAAAGTTGTCCAAATGAAGTTCTTAGCAATGCATATTACTAATCAAAAATGAAGTTTTTATATATTTGCGGTAAGAAATTTACAAAATATCTTCATGGAACATGGTCTTTACTTAATATCCTAATGATTTTTGGCATAAAAGAAAAATCGATAATTTTGACCCATACAATGTATTTTTGGCTATTGCTACAAATATACCCCAGCGACTTAAGACTGGTTTTGTGGTCCAGGGTCACATATACGTTTTTTCCTTCTCAGCTTGTGGAAAAGCTGCTTGTGATAAGCTTTGATTCATCATACAACTTTCTCTTCATCACCTGCTTTTGGTGGTTGTCAGTGTATTACAAGTGGGTGGTTGTCAGTGTATCACAAGTGTATTACATCAGTTAATAAAATATGGGTTTTTATTGTGAATTTTTTGTAAAAATGTTTGTAAAACCTAAAATGTTGTTACCATATATATATATTTTTTTACGGTGAAGTTCATGGCAACCACAGCTGCCGGTATTTTACCGTAAACATCACAGATTTTTTTTCACAGTGAAGAGTTGATAACATTGACTTCTATAGTATTTTTGTCCAAACTATGGGATTTAATAGGGACCATCAACTTTTACCACGTTCTTCAAAATATCTTCTTTTGTGTTTAGCACAAGAAAGAAACTCACAGGTTTGGAACAACTTGATTATGTAAACTATGTTTTAGAACACAAACAAGAAAAGGGAACTTTTCGCAACCCCACTGAGCATTTCAACAATCAGAAAAGGAAACAGTACACTTGGTATGTGTTCTCTGCTGATCAGATATGCAGGATGTTTTTCAGAAGGAAGAAATTCTTCAGCGTTTTTCTTACAAGGAAGAAATTCTGTTTTTTTGTTTTTCTCAAAAGGAATCTTAATTATAGACATAATTATAGTTAACCAGTCAAACTATAGTTTACATTCTCTTGCCGTCAGCTTAAAAGGAAACAAACTTTGTAGCTTGAAACATCACAAACATGTATGTAGACTTGTGGGACCACATTCTCTAAAGATTTTGCCTCTGACTAACACATGATGTGCAAAGGGTAACATTTTTTTTTAACATTCTTTCATGAGTTTCAGAGTTAGTTTTTTGTTTTACCTATTTCTATGTGACAGATGAAACGGTAATGTATTAGCCTTTTTGAAGAAAATACATATCTTTATTTGTACTTACACTTACATGCAACATAACACTGATGTACTGTGTATTATTTGACTGTAGCAAAAATGAGTCAATGTTTTTAAATCAACCTACTAGCACAGAACAAAAGACAGTGAATCAGTTGCCAGTGTCTACTGAATACTGCAGTCTTTTTTCTCTGATTCCTTACAAAATGAGTAATGTTCTATGCCAGTATTTCCATTTTTCTGCTTCATTTCCAAAATCATCTCTAATACCCTTTCAACTTGTGAAACATTGGGGTCATTGTTGTTAAATGCATGACACCTTGACCCACAGGTTCTGATCAGCTCTTGCAGCTGTGTGTCAGTGTTTTTAATGTACTCTACTACAGTTTTCCCTTTTAATTTCTCCTTGCTAGTGAACAGAACAATGGTGTCTTTTACCACTTCTGCACCAAACGCTCTTTGTATGTTCTGAACTATTTCTCTCTCCCCATCTGTGTAACGGCCAAGCTCCATCACCAGTAAATACACATCAGGCCCTGGCTGAGCAAGCTCTTTGCACTTCTTTATCTGTTCTTGTTGGTTTTTTAGATCTTCGTCAAAGAAATCTGGGGTGTCAATGACCCTGATTTTGATTCCACAAACAGTTTCCTCTGCTTTCTGGCACACTTGTGTTACTGGCACAGAACTGGCATATGATTCAAAATGACGCTTTCTTAGGATGGTGTTTCCAGTAGCGCTCTTTCCACTTCCTGTCTGTCCCAGAAGCACGATGGTCAAGGTGTTTTTCTTCTTGATAGCAGCTTGGTTACCTCCTTAAATATAAGATAAAATAAAATGCTACATGTCAAAAGAAACTGAATGCAAATTAAAATAATTTTAATTTAATTTTGGTTTAAACTGCATCCTATCTGCTCTAATTCTAAAAATGTGGGTCTTTTTAGATATAGATTTTCCTGGTTTGTACACTTGTAAAATAGGTCCAATAGTGTCAATTTTTTTCATCTTCATCTTGGTACCATGATCATATCAGTTAAAATCTTCTGTCTAAAGTCTTTCTATCTCCACCTCACAGAGAATGTGTTGGCATACAATATCGAAAATCTACTTTACTGGCTCAGAGTTTAAAGCCAGTTACATTTTTTTTTTTTTTTTTTTACATTTTGTGTTAAGTATTGAACTGATATAAATATTACCAAGGCAAAGTCATTTAGCCAAAAACTTTGGTTGTTGGTTGTTTAGCCAAAAACAATTGATGTTACGAGAAAGATTTGTGAAAGTCTTGGAAGCATCAAACAAAATGGTAATTGTTGACCGTCTCCTCTCATTACGTGAAAATTGCTCCTCTAAAAGTCTAGAAAATTCTTTTAGTGTGCATAGAACTTTCTTTCTTTCTTAGTATGATAGAAATGCATATTATACTATAGAAATGCAGATTGTTTTGGTTATCAGCTTATTTTATAATGTAGTAGTATAATGTTATTTTATAATATGCTCTTGTGCCATTGCTTCCTGTGGTCTGCATGTCTCCCTTTCCACAGACGTGGAATAGTATCCCCCATTATGAATTTTACCTGATATATGCTCTTGTGTCATTGCTTCCTGTGGTTTCCAGATCTCCCTTTCCACAGACATGGACGAGCTGCAGTTGAGGAGAAAATGAATTTAATTGATATATATGTTGTCTCTGGAATGGATACAATCATGAGGATAAACTTAGATTTTTAGTCTTACTGTACCTTTCGTGCTCGTATATGTGCAACTCAGGCACATTCTTCCAACATGTAATCAGCTCTTTGATTAAATCGCTTTGCTTCAGATTTTTGTTAAAATCACACACTTTCCTTCCACTTCGACAGAGAACCTTTTCCAGGTGTTCGTTTGTTACCTTGTTTGGCCTTGCTGATGTCTTAGTATCGTTACTGACCAGAACTACAACAGTATTTTCCTCCATTTTCTTTCCGAACATTGGCTGAAAATGTGCAAATGTTTCTACATCCCTCTGAGAAACATGGTCACGTTGCAGAACAAATAAAATCATACATGGACTCCTGGGTGATGTCTCCATATATCTCTTAATTACAGTCTGAGGCTCATTAATAACTGTAATCCATTGCACACCTATCTGCAGTGATACCTCTTCATCAAATGTGGACTGCTTTGGCAGGAAATGTTCAAACCCAAGAATATTATTTCCCACCAGACACTTACACCTGCTGTTTGCACCCAGCAGAAAAATGCCTCCACAGAACTCGTGGCCATCTCCTGTAAAGAAGTCCACAAAAGCATTTGTTAAGATTAATGCATACCTAATTAGCTAACATGAATTAATGAGCAACAATTTTAGATCAAAATACATTTACATTGAAATATGTGTTCCCTTGGAATCTGACCTAAGACATTTCTAGATTGCTAGTGCCACCAGCTGAGTTAAAGCTGAGCTCTAAATCACAACTCTATTTTAGATAACATCAGTGAGCCTCTGAAACATGCTCAAATCTATAAATGTTTCAAAGATTCTCACTATTGAGCCTTAGCTATGTAAAATTAAAACATTTTAGAAGCTTACCTTTTGACATACTGAAATCAGCATAAGGTTTCAAAATATTTCACAAAAAAAGCAGACTTTTTTTTTTTTTGAAAGTGCATAAAGCGTTTGCAGTAACTGAAAGTGAAAATCCAGTGAGGATTTTTTCTGAACACTGAAAAGGGGTGGATCACCATAATCACCTCAATACTCACTAAACTCACTATGTTACATTATGTGTGTGTATACACACGCATATAAGAGTATACAGTAGATGTGTATAGACTATAAAGTAAGAGGGAGAGAGTGTGTGAGAGAAAGCAGCACACTTGAAGTGAACATCACTTAAGCATTTGGTTTATTTATAATCTTCCATTTCAGATACAAAGTTAATTAAAAACTAACTAAAATGTAAAGTGTGTGTGTGTGTGTGTGTGTGTGTGTGTGTGTGTGATCTATTGTTTTGTTTTTGTTTTTTGTTCCCCCCATAAAATGTAATTAATTCTTAGAAAAATCTTATTTTGATTTCCTGGGAGAAAAAAAAGAAGAAGCTTGATGTGAATTTACATTTTTGGGTGAACTATCACAGTACTACAAGGTGAAGCGTGTCATTTCTGTGCCACTAGTGGCGAAAATGTTATTGCACAAATAATTATAGTTTCTAGTTTTCTGAGCTAGAAATTGGCATGGCTAAAAGCAGTTCAGTGTGTTGAGAGCACCATGTACCCACAGTGTTTATAATTTATAAATTTCTAATTTATATTTGTCTCTATCAAGTGTGCCTCACACATCATGAAAGTGAAGCCAAAACATTTTGCCCCCTGGTGGCTAGTTGCAGTATAGGTCATAAACACCACAGTCTCCATATACTGTACTGTAAGCAAATGCGACCTTAGCCAAACTAACTAAACTAAACTTTTTTTTTTTTTTTTTTAAATACAGTCTATAGTTTCTATATTTATAACTTCCTCTTAATGTCAGGATTCCCACAGTCACTGAAAACTGGTTTCCAGGCCTGGAAAAGTAAGGAGGGGATAAATTACATGCATAAATTACATTATGCATTAATTACAATTATTTACTGTATAGACTATAAAAGTAACAGTTTATTAACAACTTTTCACTCCTTTCAGTGGTTCAGTTCAGTTCAGCTTTATTGTCCTTTTATTAAAATACAACGAGATTACAGTGCAACTCCCTTTAGTGCAATTTAAAAACACATAGTACAACATTAAAAACACAATGGGACATTACATAATAAGTTACTGAAAGTAAAAAGGGTATAAAAATATAAATATAAATATAGCAGCATGACCATAAATAATTAATTAGTTGTTGGATTATTTAGTGTTCTTATGGCCCATGGGAAGAAACTGTCCCTGAGTCTAGAGGTTTGAGTCTTAATTGATTTGTAGCATCTACCTGAGGGCGTTAGTGAGGTGCTACTGAAGGTGGGCGGGGTGCAGTCAGTCTGTTTTCTTCAAAGTGGGCAAAGAAAATGTTTAGTTCCTCTGCCAGCAATGCATCAGTGTGGAGCGGTGTAATATTACAAGCCTTATAGTTAGTCATGTGCTGTATCCCCTGCCATGCCCTCCGTGGATCCCCATCAGTGAAATGCCCCTCAATCTTTTGTTTTATAACTTCTTTGCAGCTTTAATGCCCCTCTTCAAATTCGCTCGGGCCATGCAATATTGTAGTCTATCCCCAGCTCTATATGCGATGTTACGGTCACATATGAGAGTTCCTACTCAGATCTGATCAGTCTTCAGATGGGTTTTGTTTGTCTACTATGATTTATGAGATTGCAATTTATGTGCTAATTTGCCGTTTTATACAGCTTGTCCTTAATTGTATATATTATGCTCTTTGTGATCTCTTGGAATGATTTTTAAAATCATTATTTAGTCTTCCGAATGATTGAGGAATTCATGGAAATTAATAAAATGTTAAGATTCGTGGTAAATATTCACTGATGAGCCACAACATTAAGTCCACTTGCTTAATATCATGTGGGTCCCGCTTGTGATGCCAAAACAGCTCTGATGCGTCTAGACATGGACTCCACAAAACCTCCAAATGTTTCCTGTGGTATCTGGCACCAAGACAGTGGCAACAGATCCTTTAAGTTGCAAGCTGCTAGGTCGGCCTCCATGGATTGGATTTGTTGGTCCAGCACTTTCCATAGATGCTGAATTGGTTTGAAATAAACCAAATTCTGAAGTGCAATTTTCAGTTGTAAACAATGCCACAATTTGTTGTGCAGATAGGCCTACACTTTGCATGTTTATCTGATTATATTATGTTCTGTGGAGTGACTTTTAACTATATAACATCTGTTACTGTCACTCCTGTTTTATTTATTCCACTGTTATGTATTTGACTGGTCATGTGACCTCAGTTTAACCAATGAAAGGTGGCCTGCCATATGTGACCCTGGACTACAAAACCAGTCTTACAACTATTTGAAAATCTGGAATCTGAGGGAGCAAAAAAATCTAAATATTGAGAAAATCGCCTTTAAAGTTGTCCAAATGACGGTCTTAGCAATGCATATTACTAATCAAAAGGAAGTTTTGATATATATACTGTAGGAAATTTTCAAAATACTTAATACTTAATATCCTAATGATTTTTTACCATAAAAGAAAAGAATCTATAATTTTGACCCATACAATGTATTTTTGGCTATTGCTACAAATATACCCCAGGGACTTAAGACTGGTTTTGTGGTCCAGGGTCACATATGTTGAATAAAATTTTATAGGCCAGTGATATGACGAGAATGCTGTTTAAATTTTATTAAATGATTAATTTATTATTATTATTATTTCTTTTTTTGGTCAAAAGTAGTAATACTCGTTTCTTTTAATATAAAACTTTTGAAGTTGACCAAATCAATTAGTGCACCAGGCCATGCAGTCTGCGAGTCTGCCTTTAGGGGGAGCTCCCGCGACAGGTTTACTCCCCTCAAGCTCACGGGCAGCATGCATGAGGGGAGCATCGTCCGGGTTCCAGTGTTTGGTTTATTTTTAGTCTCCCATTTCAGGTAGAATGTTTTTTTTAAAACACTTTATACAGTCTGTAGTATCCTTGAGTAACCACAAGGTGTCGTTATTGTATACAAAGTGTTGTGTTCTTACCTGTAAGTTAGTTGAAGGCGGCGTCCCATGCAGAAGGCACGCTGTGCTGATGTCTGTGGTTATAACTGAGGTAACAGAAAGTAAAGGTTAACTTCAACTCAATACATGTAGCAGACTGATCTTTATTGAAGATACCACACAGTCAAAACTCGTATGTATGTATATTTATAAAAGCATACGAATGTTAATTAGCGAACATTGGAACTCATGGGCGGTGTACCCCTGAAGGTTACTTGATGGTTTTTGTCAAAGGTACTATTAATTTCACTAATTTTAAAACTTTCAACAGGACAAGAATCATTTAGTGCATATTTAAGGGCCTTTCGTCTGGCAATACGGGGAGATCACGCGTCTGATTTACTTTTAGGGCGAACGCAGCAATACCAGAGGGGGACATTTTGGGGATTTGGTTTCTAATAATCTCCTGTTTTACGAACAAATCTCTTTTAAACAGTTTATACAGTAAAAAACAAGTCTGTTAATGTATTTGTCAACATTTAAGAATGTCACCCAGCTTATACTGAACTCTTGTTGTTTTGTCTGACTGACCGAGCCTTGCAGTTGTCACATGCTCCATGGATGGTATAATAGTCTTAAAGAGCAATGTAAATAGGCTAAACGTTTTTTATGTAGAAATATGTGTACGTTTTATTTACTCATAAATTCAAATTATACAAATGACACTGACTACTACAGAAAACATTGTGTTGCACATTATGAATTCTCTTATGTGCTTTTTGTTGAAGAACTCCTGCTTGAGTTTGTAATATATTTGGTAATTATTTCCCCTCTTTGTGACTCCAGCAACAGGCCTTCATGAGATCTTTGGAACAAAAGGTTCAGTGATCTTGAAGAACATGATACAGAACTCAAGAGAATGATCCAACACTGTGCAAGCCAAGAAATAAAGTAAGGGCAATTCAAAATCAAAAGGGATAGTTCGATCACCCAAAACCTGAAATTCAGTTATCATTTATGCACACTCACGTTGTTCTAAATCTGTGTAACTTTATTTCTACCGAGGAAGAAAAAAGAAGGCATTTAAAAAAAAAAAAAAAAAAACACAACAGTCCCCCCCATAAAATAAAAAAAATTAATTCTTGCAAATATATTATTTTGATTTCCAGGAAAAGAAATTCTTGATATGAATTTACCATTTTGGGTGAACTATCACATCAAATACTATGAGGTGAAGTGTGTAATTTCTGTGCCACTGGCGGCCAAAATGTTATTGCAAAAATAATTATATTTTCTAGATTTCTGAGCTAAAAATGGGTGTGCCTAAAAGCAGTTCAGTGTTTTGACAGCACCATGTACTCACATCGTTTACCCATGAATTTATATTTGTCTCTATCATTGGTGCTTCTCAAACGGACGGCTGCATCCTACTGAGGCTGCGTCCTTCCTAGTTCAGTCCTTCAGAGTCTTGTAGGATATAGTCCCCCTCGGCATTAAACGCTAGAATGAGACAGTCTAGTAAGTGCGCGTGGCTACGTCACATATGTTCCCGGCCTCACCGTCATGGCATGAAAACACTAATAAATCATGGTTTTGTAAAAATACTTTGTATTACAAATCTTTATCTTATTTGGTTTTCTATTAATGCAATGCAATGAATCACAGCTGTCTACAGTCTCCCTGTGGCTTAAATTATTGGCAGTTTAGCGTTTAGTAAGTAATTTACACCAAAACAAAAGATAACGTCTATCCTTTCATATCCAAAAACATTATTTTTGTCTTACATTTCATAATAAATTCAGACAAGCTCAGTACTGACTCATTTTTCATCATTTAATTTTCATGAAATGGAATGGGTACAAAGGGATTGTGGGTGATTGAAGGTTGCGAAGGTTACATCCCACGTATCCTTCAAATTCAGCTGAATGAAGGACGCGAAACGAAGGCTGCCTTCCAAGGATCCTTCCGATTGAGATGGCCTTCAGCGACGTTTGATGACGTGGCAGCGGAGATATGCAGCCTTCGTAGGATGCAGCCTTCTGTTTGAGAAGCACCCCATGTAGAGGTCTGCATTCCCGCGGGTGTACCGCGGGAACCACGGGACCCAACCAGATTTCTTGCGGCGCGGGATTAAATTCCCGAATACAACGCGGCAGCGGTCGGTAACTGGTGCAATTTGAACGGGAGCGGGCGGTCTAACAATATCCCGTTCCCGACGTCCTTTCAGAACAGCATATCTGTGCTTTATTCACGCACAGGTACAGCCTGCACTAGACTGTTATGCACGCGCTGCACGCATGAACCAGTGCTTCGTTTTATTTGCGGGGTCTGTGCGCAGCATGTGCATAACGATGCTCAGAGCAGGCTAGCCTACCAGTGGTGAATATATGGCCTGCAGACAGAACGGGCAAGTTGCCGATGAGTGACAGAGCAGAATAAAGATGGAGCAAAGTGTGGATGCGCTGTCCTTGAAGAACGTTCAACTCGGTTTTCTTTATATTTTGTTTAGCCTATAATTTTAGATGTCGAATTTATTTATTTATTTTTCTTCTGCGACACTTTTCCTAGGCTACTGTTTACAGCAAGATGTTCAGTAAGAATTTAGTATGAATTTGGATGTTTAGTCGAATTTAGTATTTTGACAAGACCAATAAAATTATAGGCCATTTTTGTACAACCTACATTTTTTTTTCTCTCTGCGACACTTGTTCCTATTGTGTTGTAAATGTTAAAGGAATTGTATCCTGACAAGACGAATAAAAATAAGGAATACAATTTTTTTTTTTACATATTTATTTTCTGTGACACTTTTTCCCCCCTACTGTGCTGGCAACAAAATGTTAAACGAATTTTGTCGTTTAACAAAATTTGTTTAACATTTTGCTTTCAATAAAAGACTCTTGACAAGACGAATAAAATAACAAAAGCAATTTTGTGCAGAATACACTTTTATTTGTCAGCCTCTCTCTCTTTCTTTCAGTAAAGGAAATTTAAATGTGTGATTCTGGAAACGATATCTAATTTAGCAGGAACGGTCGGGTCGGGAAGAAAATTATTCAAAGCGGACAGCGGGTGAACAAAGAGTGAAAATATCACGGGAGCGGGCGGGTGTGGGATATAACCTCGCGGGAGCGGGACTTAAAAAACAGTCCCGCGCAGACAGGTGCTGAAGCTAAAATGAAGCCAACACGTTTTAATCGCCCCCCTGGTGGCTAGTTGCAGTATAGGTCATAAACTGTAGCCTCTTCATGTAAGCAAATTGGATGTGAGCCGAACTAACAAAGTTAGCTGATTTTTTTTTTTTTTTTTTTTTTTTAACAGTATATTTATAACTGTGATAGAAGTATTATACAATCAGAAAAAAATTACTCCCTTCACCTTTAATGTCAGGGTTCCCACAGTCATGGAAAAACCTGGATTTATTGTTTTAATGTTCTGGTTTCCAGACCTGGAAAAGTAATAGAAATTTATAGATATCATAGTAAATATATGTGCCTCTATGCTCAACTGTACATTTTTTTTATGGCCAGATTTACTAACAGCTTACTAATAACTAATTTGTTTAGTAAGCCTGGTCCTTAATTGAATAGATTACACTCTTTGTGATCTCTGATGTTTTTTAAAATGTTTTTTAAAATCATTATTTAGTCTTCCCAATAACTGAGAAATTCCTAGTAGTTAATACAATGTTAAGATTAATGGTATAGCTAATCATATACACTGATCAGCCACAACATTAAAACCACTTGTTTAATATCATGTGGGTCTCACTTGTGATGCCTAAACAGCTCTGATATGTCTAGGCATAGACTCCACAAGACCTTTGAATGTGTCCTGTGGTATCTGGCACCAAGACATTGGCAGTAGATCCTTTTAGTTGCAAGATGCAAAGACGGGCTCCGTGGATTGGATTTGTTGGTCCAGCACATTCCGTAGATGCTGAATCGGACTGAGGTCTGGGGAATTTGGAGCCCATGCAACACCTTTAACCCTTTGTCATGTTAATTTTTGCAGTGTGTCAGGGTGCATTATCCTGCTGAAAGAGGCCACTGTCTTTCGCCAGCCTCATAGAAATCCTGCTGCCATCTCTTCAGGGCTTGACGCTTACCTTTTTCCGAAAGAGCACATGTGCTCCTAAGTTGAAAAATTTAGGAGCGCATTAAAAAAAATTTAGGGGCGCAATACAAATTTTTCAAATGATGTGTTTTAGCTTAATAAGGGCATATAAGGAGACATTTACAAGCACAATTATTTAATTTATCAGAATGCAGAAAGTACACAAGATTTTTAAATAATTTTCCTTCAGACTCTATTTAATAGGCTAATTATGTAATTATTTATAGTCCTATTACACTGTATGTACATTAGATATGTAACGGTATCGAATTTTCACAATAGTCGTTGAAGCTTTTGTCACAGTATAGCCTATGTTTTTTTTTTTATCACAATATGTAATTTCTAAGTGGAAAAAAAATGAAGAAATGAGAATAAAAATTTGTACTAAAGAAAGACTATTAAAAAATACACAAAAAAATATAAACAAGTGTTTCAAGATTAGAGTGCAATGAACGAAAGAACAATAGGTAACACTAAAATAAGGTCCCATATAAATATCTAAATGACTGTTTGAAACATTTACACCATCAGGTCTGATGCAGCTGCTTTGTTTACAGGGTTACCGGGGTAATGGCAGCGTCAGCGCCCTCTAGTGCTGTCTGTGCGCTACAATCAGCCAGTCCCTCCAGGATTTCGCGATTCTGCGATCGCTGAATTTATCGCGAAGTCAAGCAAACTACGCAATTTTCGCAAGAGCTCGCAAATTTTCGTAATTACCACAAATTTTCTGCAGATTTTGGGCTTAGACGCGTCCTGTGACATCATCGCAACGCGCATTCAGTCAAAGAAAGGTTGTTTCTTAGTTCCAAAAATGGAATGAACCGCCTTGCGTTCTCATCATGACCGATTTACAAGAGCTACATTGTACAAACGAACCGAAAGTGGAACGAATCCGTGCTAACTCGTTTGGGCTACGCAGTGCAGACCGTTTATCTGCTCGGGCCAGAGCCGTGGACTGCTCTCGATCACGCAACACCGTTATACACAGCGCTGGGAGATACAGTGAAGAAAGTAGTCGAATTCGCCGAAGAATCAGTAACATCTCAGTGAAATCTTGTGAGAAGCATTCAAATTCGACGCAGAATTCTGTTAAAGCTACAGATATCAGAACAAACGCCACTGATGTGGAAACCAGGAAAAACATCTTTTAAACACAAATCTCCACCATTCACGATGGATTTAACATAGTAAAACTACAGCAACAATTTGTGGCAGAAATGGTCTAATGTCTTCAAGTGTTTTAAATGCTTCACACAACTTTTCCCAGCACTTCAAAGCTTTAAGTATCACTGAATTTGAAAGTTATTTTTAATGTGATGACATTATTTGTTCATCCTTCATAGGTTGCCTCCATTTATAAAACTAAAACTTTCATAATGTAGGAAATCAAACACTTATTTAAAAATATAAAAGACATTAAATTACCACTAGTAGATGGCTGCAGAGAAGTACTTATAGGCTTATTAGCCATTTCCACTCCCTTATATATATTTTTTGTATTTATTAAATTATATTTAGACATTTTGAATGACAGTAATAAAAGTTAATTTTATCTGCATCTCAACTACCCAGACAGCACAAGTACATCTGTAAGACGTCTGCTAAAGATCTGGGAAACATCTGCTGTGTAATCTGATAAACGTCTCAGGAGCAGTTTTACATGCATTCTAATAAATCTCTATTTGACATCTGACAGGAAACGTCTTAGAGACCTATAGCAGATGAGCAAACACTCTAAAAAATACATCTTGCATATGTAAATGCAGACATCAAATAGACATCTCCGAGATGTACATGTGCGATTAGGGTGAGTGCTTTACTGTCAGGTGCTTGTGCCACCTTCTGTAGAACTTAATGGCACTGGTGCTGGTGTCCTCAAATGTTAGCCTGGAGCCCTACAATGGTTCTCGAAGTCCGAAAAGTCTGTTGTCTGTGGTATATTTTCACTGCAAAACAATAAGGAATGCCGCAAATATCACTGCAAATTTTGAGAAAAGCCGCGGCAAAATCAGTCATTTTAGGCCCAAAAATCAGAAAAAAGTCCCGCGAAATTCTGGAGGGACTGATTCACACGCGGCTCCTTCACTTGCTTCGCCTTTCTTCTCATCTGTGCTCATTTAAATTAAATTGTTGCCTTTTTAAAGCTCAATAATCATATGAGGCTGTATTGCTGTTTTCCATAAATAAACTGAAGAAATTAATATGTTTGTTATAGGCTACTGTGTAAGTTAGGCTGTTTTGTATTTTGTAATTGTATTCACATTCATGCTCCTAAATACATTTTCCAGTTCGCACACATCTATGTGTAGTCGCAAATTGCCCTGCAAAAAGCCCTGCTCATCCCCAGGCATTGTCGGTGGGGTGGCCCTCATGGGCACTCTGACTGGTCTGTGGCTACACATCCCCATACACAGTACACTGCAATGCTTTCTGACACTTTTCTATCCTGGCCAGCAACAAGCTGTTCAGCAATTTGGGCTAATGTAGCTGCTTTTTGTGATCGGAGCTTCTTTGTGAGCTTTCCATGTGCATCATTGAGCCTTGTGCACCCATGACCCTGATGCTGGTTCACCAGTTGTCTTTCCTTGCACCACTTTTGGTAGGTACTAACCACTGCATACCGAGAACACCCCGCAAGTCTTGCCACTTTGGAAATGCTCTGACCTAGTTCTCTAGCCATCACTATTTGGCCCTTGTCAAGGTCACTCAGATATTTTCTCCTGCACATTTTCCTGCTTCTAACACATGAAATTCACTGACTGTTCACTTGCTGCATAATATACCCCACCCCTTGACAGGTGCCACTGTAACGATTTAATCAGTGTTATTCACTTAACCTGTCAGCGGTTTTAATGTTGTGACTGATCAGTGTATATTCTTGGTATGCTTGGCTGAAAAATATTTCATCATATAGATCTCGAACTGGATATTCTGTGATATTTATGTGTACCCATGTCTTTCAAAATCTAGAACTGGGAAAGTCATGGAAAAATAACTGAAATTCATAGACAAATAGGTGTGGGAACCCTGTAATGTGAATGTAATGTGAACCCTGTGTGTATGAGATCCCTAGAGAAAAGAAGATAGGTGAATAGGTAATTCTCGGATTCATCATCTCTAAAGAAAAGGATGAAAATCTAAGTAATCCTGTTATACTCCATCATGAAGGTATATGTTAAAAGGAAAAGAGAATCAAAGGTCAACCTGGTCTTCGGTGTTCTCTGCACTAATGACATAATGATTCTCTTGTGACCAATCAACACTTTTACCTTTTTTGGATCATGTTATTTATCTGACAAAAACGTGTAATGCTCTAGAGAGGCTATTAGCTCTTATCACAAATGTCTGGCATCCGTAATGATATCTCCTCCTTCAATGTAAAATTAAGTGTCTAAAGAAAAAAAGAGAGTGACAGTTTAGCCTTGTCTCTAGTGTCCTATGTGCTTGCCTTATGATGCAATAATTCTGTAATTCTGTGAACTCTTTTGTGACCAATCAGCACTTTTACCATGCCCTGTTTTTTGTTAAAATGTGTAACTCTCTTGAGAGTCTGTTTGCACTTGTCACAGACAATTGTCATCTGTAGTCTCATTAAACTTGCTGTTGAAGCCTAACAATCAGAGGTGCAATGTAAACTGACTTGAGCTGATGCAACCAGAGCTATTTTGGAGATTGTAGATGAGATCCCTTCCCATTGGCAATGGGTTACTCATCATTCCACCAAAACACTTTTGTTTGTCTTGTACAATTTAATATATAGTTTAAATGACTTTGGAATACTTGGCAGAAAAAGACATAATTTCTGTGTACACAAACACACGAGTCAATAATGTCAGCTACAACTAGTAAATGTAAAGTTTAAGCTTGTTTTTCTCTTTATTTGTTTGTATAGTACCAATATTGGTCTGTTTGTTAGATGGCCACAACATGTTACTGCAATCTTAGTTCTCAATTGAGAGTGTGTTAACATTTGTAGTTTGGTTCGCTTGGTTCTTTTGGTCCAGACCAAATAAGAAAATGATACACTTAGTCCTGGTTCGCTTAGCATCCGCACAAACATTTTTTAATAACAAACCTAAAGATGCACAACAAAGGGCATAAGGCTACAGTCACAACCTGATTGGACCGCTTGTATGATCTATATTTTGTAAACTTACCGGACATCCAAAACTGCTGTGTGCTGGGCTAAATGTGCTTGATGTATGTGGTCCATTTGGTGGTATTTTACCAGCTGATAACTCGTGTAGAAATTTGGAGAAAATATGTAAGGGTCAAACCAGGAATTCCTTTGTCATACACACAGAGATCAGCTGTAAGGAGACCGTGGTTCCGACACCTGTACCAAACTTTAATGGGCAACATAGCATAGTGAGATTTTGTTTTATGGGAGACAATATTGTGTTATTTTTCAGAGGCAGCCAAATGCATATGAAGCTCAAAGCAGGAGAGAGTGTAGTTGAACAGCATGAGCCCCTTGCTGTTGTTTGTGCAGTTTTTGAACTTCATCATAACAAGAACAAAACATATATTTTGCTTTATTGGTGGCAAGCAAGATGGCCTAATGGCTCTATTATAGAACATGGAACTTGTAGTTCATTCAGTGAGTCATCTGTTGATTCAGAAGCTTCTTTGATGGATTTGGTGAGTTAATTCAGCGTTGTATTCAGCAGGCTGATTCAGCGTTCTTCAACACACTTATGTCAGACAGCGTGGAGTTACTGCATTGAGCACTTTTTCGTGGCTTTAACCTTCTTTTTAACACCAAGGATGTCCTGTGCTTTTTCTCATTCATGCATCTTTCTTTCACTCTAAATTTGCACAGCCTGTGCTTTTTCTCATTCATGCGTCTTGCTTTCACTCTAAATGTGCATTTTATTGCATTTGTGTGTCTGTTTTGTTTGTATATTTGCTTTGGTTTGATGACAGTATGACGGTAATGCAAAATGTACACTAATGATGTGACTCTAATTTTGTGCAAATTTTACTTGTCCAATGATTTTCCAAGGACATGTCAAAACTATTTAATGTCTAACGCTTCTAGCTTTTAATGTTATTGTGTATTAACATGCATAAATGTTTGAGTGCATAAATGTTTGA
This sequence comes from Tor tambroides, assembly GCA_021397915.2. Lineage (NCBI taxonomy): Eukaryota > Metazoa > Chordata > Actinopteri > Cypriniformes > Cyprinidae > Tor > Tor tambroides. Next base: position 131,410 of record JAFVLL020010791.1, read on the forward strand.
ATGTTGGGCAGTTGTTCTAAAAGTAACTTATGTCAAACCTACTGTAGGTGGTTCAGTACAGATACCCTAATTTGTAAAATGTAACTGTAAAAGAAGCTCTGAGCTATTCTATGTCTTGAAAACATTATTGGATTAGTTTTAATTTAAAACTGTATAAATCAGATTAATCTGGTCTATGAATATTTAAATAGTAGGTGGGTCAAAAAGTGAATAATCAAATCTCATTCTGAATGGGTGGTCGCTACTCTTTCTGCAAGTATAAAACAGAGTTATGTCAGTGAGGAGTTCCAGGAGGCCAAACTAACACGCATCCGTGAACAGATTTGGAATAGTTCTCTGATGAAACACGGAGTCTACTCTGTATTGTGCTATCGCCAAAATGTCTATCTGGGGAGCGACAAATACGGACAATGAAACAATCCAATACTGCTTTCCGAATAACAATTTGTCTTGTACCAAAAATGTAAAACCTGGAGCCGAGTACATTTTTGTGTACATATTCATTTCTACAATATCAATATTTACTGTGTTTCTGAACTTGTTGGTGATCATTTCCATCGCTCACTTCAAACAGCTCCACACTCCAACCAATGTGCTGGTCTTCTCTCTGGCAGTGGCTGATCTGATCGTGGGACTGATTATTATGCCAGTACAGGGCATCAAATTGATTGAGCCATGTTGGTACTTTGGAGAAATATTTTGTTCAATATTTCCTTTTATTTTCTACGTGGTTGTTACGGCATCTCTTGGTAATTTGATTATTATATCTGTGGATCGTTACATTGCTGTGAATGACCCTTTGCGATATCCAGCAAGGGTCAATACTAACAAAGCAGTTCTTTCTATTGTTGTAAACTGGGTATTTTCCTGCATATATTCTTTTTTTCTTTTGTATGAGTCTATACTCTATCCAGAGAAAAATCATACATGTGTTGGTGAATGTATACTTTTTATTAAGTTGGAATATATCATAACAGATGTTATAGTTACTTTAGTAACACCATGTTGTTTAATCATTTCTTTATATATGAAAATCTGCTTCATAGCAAAACATCAAGCTGAGCATATAAATTCACTCTCAGATAAAAAAGCCAAATCAGAAAAAAAGGCTGCAAGAACCTTGGGGATTGTTGTCATAGTTTATCTTCTTTGTTGGATACCATATTATATAGCTGCTCTTACACTTGGGCAAGACACAGGTGAATCTCTTGTAATTAATATAATGTATTGGATTTTATGCATGAATTCATGCTTGAATCCACTTATTTATGCAATGTTTTATAGATGGTTTCGAATATCAGCAAAATACATTTTGACTCTGAAAATATTTGAACCTTCATCAGAATACTTCAACCTGTACATGCAAGAGAAATGATTTCATGCTAATCTTATGGTATTGCACATCTGTAAAGCCTCTGTAAAGCACACATAAGAGGGAAATGGTTCAGGCAAAAATTTATTCACCCTCATGCTGTTCCAAAATGTTATGACTGACTTTCTTCTGTGGAATACAAAACATATTTTGAAAAATATTTCAGCATTCCTTAAAATATATCTATTTTTTTTTCCGCAAAAGAAAGAAATGCATACAGGTTTGAAATGACATAAGGTTGGGTAAATTATATCAGATTTTTAATTTTTGGGTGAATTATAGCCTTAAGCTCATCTGTTTCCAAACAGAATAGTTTGGGTTCTATTGTAATCTTCATTGTGAAGAATAATCTCTATGTAGCACACATGGTTTTGAAATTTTTAGGTAGGGTATCCAATGACTAGATCAGTGTGACAGATCTGAGGATGTCAAATGATTAATATCATCTAAAGAAGCTTCTAAGAATTTATTAACTCAAAGTGGAAATCTGGTGTGAGGACAAATCTTTTTTAGACATTAAGAATAATGCTGCTGAATAGCACTAGTGCAAATCACAGTGTAAAATATGGTGTCTTCATGGACATTTTCAGGGTCTTTCTAAAGTTTGTTTTGGTCTGCTTTACTCTGCAAAGGCTGAAGAACTGTGATGTGGTGTGATGGGGAAAAATCACTTTGCAACTGAGTGACAGACGTTGTCTGACGAGAAAATGTAATAGTTTTTGTAATGTTCAAATGGTGTTTCAGAGATAATCTTTAATTTAAGTGACAGACTTCTTAGCGTTGAGCCCTGAGGATTTTTTCTGCTGCCCTAGTGGGACCAGTGGTTCCAATTTCTTAAACATGCGACAACAAAAAAAGAGGTAAACTGGATGGACAACTACAGGTTAGTGTACGTTATACTGTATGTGATTATTATATTGGACAGTTATTAAGCTTTTCATGTTCCCTGTTTTCCCAGTAGTGCCTCTAGATATTTAACTTATCTATCATACAGCTATGGACAGCAGTTTTGGTGGGCTGTTCATTAAAAGAGCCCTGTCTAGTTTGTCCAGGCAAAACATCTTTCAGTGGGTGGTGCTGTAAGCATTGAATCTGGATCTAGCTGGCCAATTTACTTTACATTTACTTTCTTTAAACTGACCTAAGGTACACAGGTCATGGAAACTGAGGTCATTGTAGGGCCCTATGAAATCCGTTTTATTTTTTTCCAAATCCTGTTTTTTTTTTTTTTCTGTTTTGATTTTTCTGGATACCTATTTTCTAGACTTTGTTTTAATGGTTAAATTAAATTTGATTTATTTATAAAGCATGTCTAATTAATTGTAGGGGTGTCCTCGACTAAGGATTTTCATAGTCGAATCGGAATTTTCGAATCTTGCCGATATTTGACTGATAGTCGAATCATATGTTTTGGGGGCGGGGCAAAATACATTACCAAGAGTCAAGTCAGTCATAATTACTGACGTTAACACACAGGGAAGATGTGTATCGGACGCCTCGCAGATACAAACGGGGTAAATAATGTTTTATGTTTTGATTAAAAGATAATTAACATTAAACGTCAGTGAAACCCTAAGAATTCACAACAACTCTCATTATAACGTTATGTGTATGACAGTTGTTATTAATGTTCTGCATTTATGTTTTGAGCTGCACGCGCTGAAGATGACCAGAATGAAGCTTTTGATAGCAGGTTTTTAATCAGTGGGATATAACTCATCATTTATGTCATATAGAGTACGCTTCGTTATTTATACAGCATAACGTAAATATAACGACTTATAAGCTATCTGCACGAAATGAACCGAAGCCACATGAACGTGTCTGCGCGGCTCTGAATGAACTCTTGTGGACGTGTTCTTCATGCAACAACGTGCAGAAACACGGCAACTAAACTCTAAAAATTCACAGCGTTTTATTATAATAGTGTTCTCATTACAATTATGTACGGGTGCATCTCAATAAATTAAAATGTCGTGAAAAAGTAAATTTTTTCTTGTAAGTTATTTCAAAAAGTGAAACTTTCATATATTTTAGATTCATTGCATGTAAAGTAAAACATTTCAAAAGTTTTTTTGTTTTAATTTTGATGATTAGAGCTTACAAGTCATGAAAGTCAAAAATCATTATCTCAAAATATTAGAATATTTACATTTGAGTTTCAATTAATGACCATCCCTACAGTATAGATTCCGGGTATCTCTTGTTCTTTGAAACCACAATAATGGGGAAGACTGCTGACTTGGCAATGATCCAGAAGACGAACTTTGACGCCCTCCACAAAGAGGGTAAGTCACAGAGGGTCATTACTGAAAGGGGTGGCTGTTTACAGAGTGCTGTATCAAAGCATATTAAATGCAAAGTTGACTGGAAGGAAGAATTTGGGTAGGAAAAGGTGCACAAGCAACAGGGATGACTGCAAGCTTGAGAATACTGTCAAGCAAAGCTGATTCAAACACTTGTGAGAGCTTCACAAGGAGTGGACTGAAGCTGGAGTCAGTGCATGAAGAGTCACCACGCTCGCTACCAAGCCATTTCTGAACCGGAGACAACGTCAGAAGCGTCTTACGTGGACTGTGGAGAAAAAGAACTGGACTGTTTGTCAGTGGTCTAAAGTCCTCTTTTCAGATGAAAGTAAATTTTGCATTTCATTTGGAAATCAAAGTCCCAGAGTCTGGAGGAAGAGTGGAGAGGCACAGAATCCAAGCTGCTTGAAGTCTAGTGTGAAGTTTCCACAGTCAGTGATGATTTGGGCTGCCATGTCATCTGCTGGTGTTGGCCCACTGTGTTTTCTGAAGTCCAGTCAACGCAGCCATCTACCAGGAAATTTTAGAGCACTTCATGCTTCCTTCTGCTGACAAGCTTTATGGAGATGCTGATTTCATTTTCCAGCAGGACACTGCCAAAAGCACCAAAAGTTGGTAAAATGATGGTGTTGGTGTGCTTGACTGGCCAGCAAACTCACCAGACCTGAACCCCAAAGAGAATCTATGGGGTATTGTCAAGAGGAAAATGAGAAACAAGAGACCAAAAAATGCAGATGTGCTGAAGGCCGTTATCAAAGCAACCTGGGCTTCCATACCACCTTAGCAGTGCCACAAACTGATCATGCCGAATTGAGGCAGTAATTAAAGCAAAAGGAGCACCTACCAAGTATTGAGTACATATAGAGTAAATGAACATACTTTCCAGAAGGCCAACAATTCACTAAAAATGTTTTTTTTTTATTGGTCTTATGAAGTATTCTAATTTGTTGAGAGAGTGAATTGGTGGGTTTTTGTTAAATGTGAGCCTAAATCATCACAATTAAAAGAACCAAAGACTTAAAGGGGTCATATAATGCCATTTTTGTACAAGTTAATATGATTCTTTAGGGTCTAAATGAAAAGTTTGTAATATACTTTAATTAAAAATTCTCATTAGTATTGTAAGAAAACACTCATTTTACCTGGTCAAAAACAGCTTTCTGTTCAGCACTCCATTTCAGTGCATGTGCCTTTAAATGATCGTGAGCTCTGCTCACCCCGCCCCTCTGTGGAGTGTTGCCTTGACAACAGTTGAGGGTATGTTTTGGCGGAAGAATGGCAGCGGGAGTTTCTGATGACACTGTGAAACCGTATCAATATGAACCGGAGTCAAAAAAAAAAAAAAAATAATAATAATAATTTGAACCGGAGTCGGACACGGAACAAGATGATGGCCCTGAAGAAGTTCGACAATTAAGGCTTGAACAGGACGTTTCTGAATGGTTGGTTAACGTAATGTCACTTTGATCTATCTTTGTATGTATTGGCACATAATATTACTTATTAATGAGTAACAGACACCGTTATAACCTTCTACAAAAGTAAGCTTAATGTACCGTACCACGTTAACTTTACCACAGCGTACACAGTTTATAATAACACAATAACCATAACGCGTTGTTCATTACAAACTTAGGATTATTAATTATATTGAGAAGGTCGTACATAGAAAACATGCCGTAATGTACACTGGATTTCACATACTGAACACTTGATTTCACGTAATGAAAGTTAGTGTAAACTTTAGCCACATTCATGGTGAAACATGCAAGTGATTAGCAAGGATTAATATAAAGGTTAATTAAACGTTACACTCACTTCTTCTGGAGGTGCAGCAGGAACAGGAATAGTTGGTACCGAGCTTTTTTTCAGGAGCAGCTTCTCGGCAAAACCAGCTTTAAACTGACCCTCGTTTATAAAGCAGTCTGGTGAGAAATGATTCGCGCAAACATGAAAGAATTGAGGTTGATCTGGGGGACTATTCCCTTCGAAAACAAAACTCAGGCACTGCTTCTTCAGCGGTTCTGATTTAGGAACATCAAAACGACTGCTGTGTTCGTTATTACACCCAAGAACAGCACACTACGATCGCTTAGGCATGCTCTGCTCCCAGCGTATCAACAATGGCGGACTACAGTGACAGCTCGCTCAGGGGCGGGTTTTGTGTTGAAAGCGCTCCTGTCAATCCAACAATCGCGGGAGGGGCCTCCAGTCTTGTGACGTCACAAGACGAACAGCTCGATTTGAGACAGGGGAAAACATATTAGGAGATTAAAAAAAAACCACTGGATGGATTTTTATCATTATAGGATGGTTGTGTACAGGCACTGCCAACACACATTTCAGTACAATCAACTTGTAAAAGTGGATATAGCATTATATGACCCCTTTAAACTACTTCAGTCTGTGTGCACTGAATTTATTTAATACACGAGTTTCACAATTTGAGTTGAATTACTGAAATAAATGAACTTTTCCACGACATTCTAATTTATTGAGATGCACCTGTATATGACAGTCCCAGTCATAGTTATTAATATTCTGCATTGTTGTTTGTCCTGCTCGCGCTGCACGGTGAAGAGATAGGCTAATCACTGTAGTACAATGAAGCATTTTACTGCAGCGTAGCTCAACCAAATGCATCTTATACGAGATAAATAATATATAGGCTACACGATATATATAAACTGGCTGAAATGTTTTGAAATCACTTGTACCCTACCTGATCGTAAAAATCCAATCTTTCATTCTGCCCGTGTCAGTTTGAGTCTTGTTAAAGATTTAAATCCCTGCTGCCAAAATCCTCTGTCGGAAAAAATTTATGGAAAGTTAAACTTAAATCTATAGGGGTGGTTGGATTTATTCAAGCATGTTAAAATATTTATTTGAAGCTTCTTTCTTTTCAGATTGTTATTTATAGCATTATTTTAATAGGCTGTAAATTAACTTATTGGGAGAAAACTGGTAGTTTTATGTGAAATCAAACATTTGAGCACCCCCATTTATCCAAAAAGGCATGATCATAACACCCCGCGAATATTTGACTGTGAGATTGAGAGTCGAATCATGCTCTTCCTATCGAAGCATCAAATAGTTGGGGGCATCCCTAATTAATTGAAATTAAACTTACAATTAACCAGCTATTAAACAGCGATTTATTAGAAGTTTAACAAAAATTACATTTTTAAGGCCCTATGAAATATGTTATATTTTTATGCTAAATTAATTCTGGTAAATAGTTTTTCTGGTAAATATTCCTTTAAAATAATGTTTTAAAGTAATTTTATTAGTAGTGCTACATAAAGTAATATTTCTGTCACAGATTCTTCAAGTTAAACTGAACTTTTATTTTGACAGGTTGCTGTAAAAACCTTTAGTTTCTGTTTGTATATGATATGATATGATGATAGCTTTACTCAAAAGAAATGGTAAAATCCTCATAAAGTGACTCTCAGAGCAGCTCTAGAGATTGTTTATGTGTTCATGTTTGCATATTGGGGTGACAGAGGCTGAAAGCACAGCGAGCGTCACGTGTGCTTCAGTATGTGTGTGGTAAACTGCACCATTCATGCACACAGAGACATGCAGAACATGCAGGATTAATATTTAAATTGTATTTTTGTGGATTATTATTTACAGACACTAATCCATATTGCATTTTGATTTAAGTGTAGTGACCTAGTTTTGATGTATCAATCCAAACTTTGGCAAATTACGTGACATTCCACGTTATACAGTAAATTCTGTTTTTATGAATGAATTCCGCGATTCCGCCCGTGTTTTCCGCTTTGCGAAATCATAGGGCCCTGTCACTGTTCTAGGTCATATTGTTATTGTTATTGGCTGATTTGACAAATTCACTATTCAAATAGTTGATTTCAGTTAAATGTATGCTAATGCCTGAGCTCAGAAAAATCATTTAATATTATGCTGATATATTGACACTACCTCCACAGGCAGCTCAATAGGTTTTGGAACAGAGCTATTGTTTTAAATTTTTCCCAGTCTAAAGCTGATGTAAAGCCACTCAGCTTTATATCAAGCTGATGTAAAGCTGCTTTGACACAATTTGCATTGTTAAAAGTGCTATACAAATAATAGTGACTTGACATGACTTGACTTTTATTAAAGAATGCTAATAAGATTATTTTTGGAAATCCTCTTAATGTGATATTTGTCTACGAATGATATAAATATTTTTGTATACGTCACATGATTAGAAAAAAAATAATGTTTAGAGATTTTTAATGATAAAAGGTGTTAATAATCGAGAATTTTAAAATGGTGGCTGTGATTATAAAGATATATGTTAATAAAAATGGTAATAGTAATTTAACTTATCAAATGTAATTATTAAATGTAATCAACTAATAATTTATTAAAATTAGTTGATTTTAAAATCTCCAGTTAAAAAATGCATTGAAAAAGCGTTTGTATTTTGTAGTCTTTTTTTAAATAGTCTTTTCTTTTGGTTTAATTTTCTTTTTATTTTAATTTGTAAGCAACATAATTAGGCTTTTACCATACAGATTATTATTAGGTCTGGAGATGCTTAGGAAGCTCTGGATGCATTTCTAAATTTCTTGCCTAAAAATGAAATGAAAAATGTAAAGTTGTCAAATCACAATACAGCAACTCCAAATAGATGTTACTCTAAATACATTACACAGAAACTTTAAATCTTTTGTCAGAACAATAATGTGAAATACATATACAGCGCTGTCTAAACATAATTGTGACCCTGGACCACAAAACCAGTCTTAAGTCGCTGGGGTATATTTGTAGCAATAGCCAAAAATACATTGTATGGGTCAAAATTATAGATTTTTCTTTTATGCCAAAAATCATTAGGATATTAAGTAAAGATCATGTTCCATGAAGATATTTTGTAAATTTCTTACCATAAATATATCAAAACTTAATTTTTGATTAGTAATATACATTGCTAAGAACTTCATTTGGGCAACTTTAAAGGCGATTTTCTCAATATTTAGATTTTTTTGCACCCTCAGATTCCAGATTTTCAAATAGTTGTATCTCGGCCAAATATTGTCCAATCATAACAAACTATACATCAATGGAAAGCTTATTTATTCAGCCTTCAGATGATGTATAAATCTCAGTTTTGAAAAATTGACACTTAAGACTGGTTTTGTGGTCCAGGGTCACAATTGGTTAATTTACACTTAAAAAGTTGCCTCTCGTATTTGTCATATGTAACATCTGCAGTACTGCCATTCACAGGAATCATTTATGGTAATCATTAAAAATGTCCATATGAGAGGATGCTGCCTTACATAATCTGAATGTTAAGATATATTTGATTGCCTTTTTAAACCAGGGGTAAAATAAAGCATAGACAATAGGATTTAGACCTGAGTTAACATACAAGGTCCACGTTAGAAATTTCGACATGATTGCAGTGTTGACTGTGCTTCCTGATAAAGAAAGAATGTAAAATGGAATCCAGCAAAGCAGGTGAACAGTCACAATTATTCCTAATGTTAGAGCAGCCTTGCTCTCAGATTTCTTTTTTAAGGTGTCCTCCATTATACTTTTTCCAGTCTTTAAGAGTACATTTATAACTTTCACTTGCCGTTGTGCAACATAGAATATTCTTAAATATAACGTTATGATCACTATACAAGGAGACACAAAGGACATGATCAGGTCACTGGCTCTCCAGGCAAAACTCATCAAATAAGGGCACTCTCCATAGCACACATCTGTTCTGTGAAATGTGTCAAAATATCCGTTATTAATTACATTGGCAGTGTTGTAAGCTGAGGAACAAAACCAGCAGAGAACGATGCTCATTAAAGTTTTAGTTGTGGTTATTTTTTGCGGGTACTGTAAAGGACAACACACAGCCACATAACGATCAACAGCAATTAAAACTAAATTACAGAGAGATGCTGATAGGAGCAATCCAAGGGTGTTTATAAACACTCCACAAAATGTCTCTCCAAAGTACCAGCACGTTTCATTTTGTTTGATGGCCTCTATGGGTATCACAATTAGTCCAATAAGCATGTCAGCCACAGCTAGAGAGAGAATGATCAGGTTGGTTGGAGTGTGAAGCTTCTTGAAGTGAGAGATGGAGATTATCACCAGCAAATTTAGTAACACAGTCCATGCTGATAGCAATGAAAAAAACACATACATGATATTGTATTCATGTGTGGAGCGTTTTTCCTTGATGCATGATGAGTTGATGGCAGGAAAGCAATATTGAGTCTCATGATCCTCTGTCTCATAGGCCATGAGTGAGTCTCCTCCTCTTAGGAGTTTGTTCTGCTCTCCTTTCTGTCCTTTGATTTATATACAGTGTCTGGATCAGATTGACCAACCCATCTACCGCCCAGTCTAAAGTTCTGTAATGACATTGTGCCTCCGCCCCATCTAATAAAAAAGAAAAAAGGTGATGTTAGGAAGAATGCTGCTGTTAATTTTGCTAGCTCAGACTACTCGTATTAAATTAAACCATATAGAAACAGATGGCATATATAGGGCCTGATGATTTATGGTAAATTCCTAAAACGGAATTTAGGAAAAAATTTAACAGATTTCATAGGGCCCTACACAAATTGTTCCACAAATGACTGTGAAGCTTTAAGAAAAATTAACGAAGACCTGGAAATTTAAAGGCCTATTTTAGTTTTACTAGCATCTAGTAATCTCTTTTACTCTGTTAATTTATAAAGAGCCCTCTTGGCAGATGGCCCGAGAAGATTTTAATGCAGAATTAATTTGACATGATGGATGCAGGTGTTTCTTGTGAAGGTTAGAATTAAATTCTCTCTCTCTTTTTAAAATCAAATTATTAATATTTTATCATCTTTTTTGAAATCTCCCCAGTTCAATTCAGTAAACCTCCAAGCTTCTCCAAAGTTTTACCCGTCTTATGGTGCCCTCTCTTGCAGCCAGAATGAGGCGCAGTGTACAGTTTGAGATGCATCACTTCTATAAATGTGAGCACCCAATATTATTTAGAGAATGCGGAGGCTTCCAATTTGTTTCCACAATTTGCTTGGCGGCACTAAAGTTAGAATTAAATTCTTGTGAAGAATTACATTTTAAATGATTGCTTCATGTGATGCTGTGTAAATAGATGTAGCAAATTGTCACTAAATTTAATTTTTTATTTCTCAGTTGTTCAAATCAAGTTTATTAGTATATTATAAATAGTATGCATATAAACATGATGCATATAAACACGATGATCAAGATTCTTGACAAATTGAGAAAAATGTAACAGATTTGTTTTGTGAAGACACAAGTGAAATTTGAAAAAAATTTGAAATATTATTAATAATAAATGTTCTCAATGCAGCACATGATTAGATGTATACAACCCTCTACAAGACCTTGGCAATTGAATCGCCATTGGCTAGTAAATTTTTTAGTTTACTCGCCAGATTGATATACTATATATGTATATGTATGTATGTATGTATGTGTGTGTATATATATATATATATATATATATATATATATATATATATATATATAAGTGAACCACTCAGCGCCTTTTGAACAAAAATGTCCCCATTGAAACCCATTAAAACCGCTATTTTTAATCACAGTGCCATTTAACTGTAAAATGATGCAATTTTTGTTAATAGGCTTTCATTCTGTTGGCAAGGCTTCAAAATTAAATTTTTTACCAGATGGTGCCTGTCACAGATTGGCCAGGCTCCCACACCAGCCAATCACAACGCACACTATCACCTGAATTCTAATGACACACACCTGCACGGCATCTGAACCTCATCACCCAGCACTATAAAGCCACACACCTCACTGCACTCAAACGTCCGGTCTCGTTCCTACGAAGTGGACTCCTATATGCTGTTACAGCGACTTACCTGCTACTTACCTGCCTGTCTACTTACCTCCTGTGTTCCCTCCAGTGTTGTGTCTCTCCGTCTCCTGGTTCCAGTTTCTTCGTACGATCTCCGGTCAATCAAGTCTCCGTCTCACAGTGAGGTGTGTGGTTCTCCCAGCGTCCACGAATTCCTGTCAAGACAATACAGTCCTGTTATCTACTCATCTCTTCCTACAAAGTATATTGAACAATACTTACCATCTCATCCGCCGTTGATTTGCTGTGCTGTCAATAAACACCACAGCTTTGAACTAACCCTTTGTGTGAAGTCTGCTCCCCTAACAGTGCCATTTTTTTTCAGGTTTGGCCTATAAAGGGTCTATAAAGCAAATACTTGCTTTATTCCTGTTTTCTGCTTCTGTATATTATAGAGCCAATTGGATAAATAATGCAGCTATAATTGTGTGGGTGTGTTGGTATAGATGTCAGAGTGTGGTTTGTATGTGTGTCATAAAAAAATTGTGTGTGTTCTTGTAAAAATTGAGAGAGAGAAACTCTACTGCAAATCACAAATCCAACCACTGTATGCACCAGTAGAGTTTTGCTGGCATCTAATGGGGAAAATTTGGTACTGCGCCCAAACAAAATTTTACTGAAAGCTAATTTTTTGAGATATCAACCTCAAATTTGGAACACAACTTTAGATTTATAGCTTTGATTTTCTAGCAGGTTTAGAGTTCAACATGTTTCATATATAAAATATTCATAAAATAAAATATAAATATTGTTCGTAAATCATTTTCATAAACTTAAACCTGTATAACTTTTTTTTTTATTTCACTTTTTAAACTTTTTTTTTTACTTCAAAAATAATCTTCCATGGGTCTTCTTTAAAATGAGACCAAACTTAAATCTGTGCTCCCAAGCTTCCAATTTTTATTACCATTTTTTTGATATGGACATTTTTGTCCACTATGGACCTAAGTGTAACTTTTTTTTTATTGATGCACAAGGGTTAAATACACACAGGTACTAGCAAAACACAGTTATGGTTTGTAAAAATACACACAGATGTCTATGGAAGCGGCAATAATGATCCTTACAAGTACAACACGAATTCCGGAAATGTTGGGACGTTTTTTAAACTTGAATAAAATTAAAACTAAAAGACTTTCAAATCACATGAGCCAATATTTTAATCACTATAGAACAAAGAGAACACAAATGTTTAAACTGAGAAATTTGACACTTTTATCCACTAAATGAGCTCATTTCAAATTTGATGCCTACTACAGGTCACAAAAAAGTTGGCACGGGGCAACAAAGGGCTGGAAAAGCAAGAAATTTTTAAAATATTCAGCTGGGAGAACATCTAGCAACTAATTAAGTTAATTGACATCAGGTCTGTAACATGATTAGCTATAAAGGGGATGTCTTACAGAGGCAGAGTCTCTCAGAAGTAAAGATGGGCAGAGGCTCTCCAATCTGTGAAAGAGTGTGTAAAAAGATTGTGGAAGACATTAAAAACAATGTTCCTCAATGTCAAATTGCAAAGGCTTTGCAACTCTCATTATCTACAGTGCATAACATCATCAAAAGATTCAGAGAAACTGGAGAAATCTGGCGAAAGGGACAAGGCCGAAGACCTTTGTTGGATGCCCGTGGTCTTCGGGCCCTCAGAAGACACTGCATCACTCATCGGCATGATTCTGTCATTGACATTACTAAATGGGCCCAGGAATACTTCCAGAAACCACTGTCAGTAAACACAATCCACTGATGTATTGGCCTGCCTGAAAACATTTGGCGCCTCATTAAACGAAAAATACTTCAAAGACAACCACAAACTCTTCACCAGCTGGAAACCTATATCAGGCAAGAATGGGACTAAATTCCAAAACTAAAACTCCAGAAAGTCATAACCTCGATGCCCAGATGTCTTCAAACTGTTTTGAAAAGAAGAGGAGATGCTACACCAGTGGTAAACATGTCCACATCCCAACTATTTTGAGACCTGTAGCAGGCATCAAATTTGAAATGAGCTCATTTTGTGCATAAAATTGTAAAATTTCTGAGTTTAAACATTTGTTATCTATGTTATATTGTGAATAAAATATTGGCTCATTTGATTTGAAATTCTTTTTTCATTTTATTCAAATTTAAAAAAACGTCCCAACATTTCTGGAGTTTGTGTTGTATAATCTGACGACATGTTTTATTGATATCATATACACACTGAGTAGGTAACTATAAAGTTTACTCTGCTCTTCTCCCAGTTCACCAGAGACTTATTTTAATGTCTTTTGGGAGGAGAGGATGAATTTGTGTTGTTAGTCCAACAGCTCGGATTCAGCGCGAACTACTGTAACATGGCGGTGCCCATCACCTGTCCAAAGTCTCTTTAAGACAAGTCATGTCACTCAGCGGCCATCTTTGAAATGCCTCTCGGAAATGCAAGTGCAACTCCTATCTCTTTGAATGGGGAAACATCAAATTCTCCAAAACTGTTCACTAAGCTTACGATTAAATTTCATATTTGAAATCACCAAAGAAATCTGACAACAACTGTATCATAAATGTTGTTTCTTTTGCTCAAATAGCATTATAAAAAGCGTATTTTTCAGGCTAGATCAGCCAGTGCGCATGCACAGTCCTGAGCACATGTCTCAGAACGCTGACTGTTTCTATAGCAACCGGGACTTCTAATTGGCCCTTTCATTCAGAAGGCGGGGCTTCCTGTGGTTGAGCGGCCATACTGAGTGTTGCATTTTTCCCCATTCAAAACTATATTAGTGACACGTCTTGGGTATTCTATAGTCTTTGACCTGTCATAGATCAACTAAATTTTAAATGGTCATTATAAAACGGTTTAAACTTCTAAATACATTTACTTGCACAGATTTCAGAATCGGAATAACAAATATTTAATCATATAGTGAGCACGTTTGTGAATATTAATAATTAAAAAGGAAAAACTATATAAAAATGATACATCTGTCATACAGTGCTATTGTGGCTACGGTGTGTCACATGACAAGCACGATGCATTGCCATGGAAACAATAAGGCGATATATTCTAAAATAACGGTTGCCTGAAAAAACTCACCCTATGGGGTCAGCTGGAATATTTTAAACTCATGTGAAAGGGTTAATGAGAGGCTTTATAACCACTAGCGTGAAGGTTCTCAGGAAATGACCTTGAGATAAAGAGAAGTACCGTGACAGCAACTGTACTATATGTCGGCGCACTGCCCACGAGGCTATTGGCACCAACTAGTTGTGCTTTCTTAATGAGCGGCTTAGCCACTAGCCATGAAGGTTCTCAGAAAAATGACATTGCGATAAGGAGGAGGTGATTAAATTGGGAAGATGCCTGTAACAGGAAGCAGCTCTTTAATTAGACTGAGTATAGAATGGTTGGTATGGAGTATGCATGTGCTTGGTTTTGATGCAGCGATACATTTTGTAACCTCTTCCTGTCCTGTAGCAGTATGCTGCTCTTTTCACAGACTGTGATCATTGTAAGTCTTGCTGAGTTTTTTAAATTTAATTTTTAAAAAAAGTATGTATATTTGTAACACTATACTTTGTATTATATTACCTTTACATCAAATTACCCCAAAAAAACAAACAAACTAATGCTTCTGTGAGGGTGTTTCCAATAAAGCAGCTATGGGATTTTACCCAACTATTACCCAACTGTGTTTATGTGAATACTTCATACATTGACTATTTTGACAGTTGTGTGTCAAATAATAACACACAATTAAACACACAAAAAAACAGACCCCACACCCCTTAGTTACTGTTGCTCACTCAGACAAACAAATGGATTTGCTACTGTCTTACAATGACAGCTGTCAGTGTGAAAACCTTATCCCAAGATGTTTTTGATAAATTTTGGACACAGAAGGACCACCATGTGGGACTTAAATATGCCATGGAGGGATATATACAATATTTCAAAATAAATATGTAAAAATATACATCACAATGCAAACAGGAAGTCTCATGTTATGGTTGTTATGATCGCAATGACAACATCCCGGATCAACACTGTTCATGTACCGTGGGGTAAGATTAAATTAATTTACATTTAACCAGTTAAATATGGAGAGGCACTGAAATGTAGATCTTCCTTTGTGTTTTTGACCTACATTGTACATGATGTAAGAACACTTCTCTATTTATGCTTGTACGTTAGGATTGACTTACTAACTTTAACGTTAGTTTTAGCCAGAGATACCTTGCTAAAGCACAAGATGACATTAACGTTCTGCTTGAGCAGATGAAAATTGGGGTTGAATGCTTAGGGACATTTTTGCACTGTTTTGTTTGGGTTTTGGAAATGTAATAAAATGAATTCTAATGCCTATCCTCTCAGGATTGCTGGAATCAGTGTTACAAGTACCCCAGGCACATCCTTTTTCCATTTTTGTAGCATAAACGCCATCAAACCGATGAAAGCTTCGGATCTTCCAGTGTTTCTCTATGGTGCTGAAACCTAAAGATGTCCGAGTTCCGGTCCCTGTGCAACTGATACTTGACTGCCATTGGCTCATCTGCATTCGATGAGAGGGGCTTACCGACAGGTCAATTGTCAAAATACTTAATAACTAAAATACTCAACAACTATTATTTATTTATTTATTTATGTATTTTACTTTCTTGTGGCAGGACCAGTAAAAATTTTGGGATGCCAAGTAAAAGTCCTTAGTGTTTAACCCTGAAAAAATGCAGAAGTTGAATTACTGTCATGATGTACATATTCCCTCATTCATCAGTGACGAATAACAACAGTTTTTATTGATTTCATTGTCAAAATTATCAACATGTCTCTGCACCACTGATATTAATGAGTGCCTGCAAAAACGTCTTAAATTCAAATGCAGATGTGTATTATTTGCATTAGCAATACTACACATCAGATTCATCACTGAATACCATGAATATTTAAATAAATAGTAGGTGGGTTTAATACAATGAAAGAAACCTCACGCTTAATGGGATGTCCCTATTTTCTGTATCTATAAATTAGAGTTGAGTCAGCGAAGGAAAGGAGAAAGCCAAACTAACAGCTTGAACATTGTACCACAGCTTCAAAGTGGTCTGTTGATGACAAATGGAGTGAATATCAGAGGCAGGCTACAAATGAGTATATAAATAATTGTGAAAACTGCGCATCATGGAGGACAACAGTCAAGGAATACAGTATTGCTTTCCAAACAACAATTTGTCTTGTTTCAAAGATATCAAACCTGAAGTGGAGTATGTTTTTTTGTTTATTTTCATTGCTTTAGCATCAGTTTTTACAGTGTTTCTGAATCTGCTGGTGATCATCTCCATCTCTCACTTCAAGCAGCTGCATACTCCAACCAACCTGCTCATTCTCTCTCTGGCTGTGGCAGACCTGATTGTGGGACTGATTGTTATACCGTTCATGGGCATCAGATTCATAGAATCATGCTGGTACTTTGGAGAGACATTTTGTACTTTATTTTTATTTATTATTTTTATGGTTGTTACGGCATCTCTTGGTAATTTGTTTTTTATATCTGTAGATCGTTACATTGCTGTGAGTGACCCTTTGAGATACACAGTAAGGGTCACTACTGATAAAGTTGTTTTTTGGATTATTATAAACTGGTTGTGTTGTGCCATATATTCTGTCATTATCTTACATGATACTATGTTCTACCCAGAGACGCAAAATGGGTGTTATGGAGACTGTAGAGTGTCTTTTAAGTTTGAGCATTTTATCACAGACCTCATAGTCACTTTTGTTGCCCCTTCTTCTGTAATCATGTCTATATATATGAAAATCTTCTGTGTTGCGAAATATCAGGCCAAGGTTGTAAATTCTGTCACGGGTGTCAGCAGATCACAAAGAAAGGCAGGAAAAACTCTGGGGATTATTGTTGCCGTTTTCTTCATGTGTTGGATACCGTACTATATGGTCACCCTTATTGAAGGAAATGAGTCAACAGAATCAGTCGAATTTAATGTAACATGCTGGATTTTGTACATGAATTCCTGTATGAATCCACTTATCTATGCACTGTTTTATAAATGGTTTAGAATATCAGCTAAACACATTCTGACTCTAAAAATGTTTAAACCATCATCAGAATATTTGAATCTTTTTCCAGAGGATAAATGATCAATTATAATATACACATATATATATATATATTAGTGCTGTCAAAGGATTAATCGCAATTAATCGCATCCAAAATAAAAGTTGTTGACGTGTGTACTGTGTATATGTAAATACACATACAGTATATATTTTGAAAATATTTACATGTATTTACATTTAATATATTAATACATTTACATGTATATATTTAAATTCATATAATTTATATTTAATTATCTAGTGTCTGAATTAATTTGGAGTCATAGAACCTGTGTATAATAATTATACAAGAATTAGAAAAATGCTGTTTAAAATATTTTTAGAAGTAGTGTACTGTAGCTTGTCACTGTACTTTACTATCCTCATAAATGTTTATAAATGTCTAGTTAAAAAAAAAATCTACATAAACATAGGATAGACCGGCGCAAAAGTGGAAAACATCTGTGAACATGAATGTGAAAGTAAAAGTAAAGCAAATCGAATTAATGAGGTCTATACATACAAATACAACTATCACAAACAAGCCAGACACAAACAGGTGAGTGAATAACAAGCTGGTTTATTGAACAATGGGAGATGGAAGATCGTGGAGAGCAGTGGCAGGTGAGTGAAAATACTGAAACCAGTCCTTGGAATAACTCATAGATGACTGACAGTCTGTTTCTTTACAGGATAGCTGCAAATGAGTCCGAGAACGAGAGGTAACAACATGGGAGAGTCGCTGGAGTAAAACTGGAGAATCGACAGGAAAGTAAGCATAAACAGGTTAGTAGTACACTGGGTCTGGGAACTGTTCGGGGTAGTGAACAATAGACAGGATGATCTGATAGTGATAGGAGTCCAGAGATAAAGGGAGTGTAACGAGCTGATGAGTGCTGACAGGTGCTGGTGATCAATAATGAGGAGATTGTGATCAGGTGAGTGTCGTGACAGAGACTCCCTGACAACAAAACTTTAAATATAAATTAATAATAATATAAATTTAAGCCAAAAAACTGACAAGTGGGCTAGATGTGGCCTAATAGTTAACCATCACCCATTTACACCTTTATATTTCAATCAGTCAGTCAGTTTATTTATAAAGTACAATAAAAATGATAATAGTTGACCATTGTGCTGAACAACATCGAGTAAAATTGTATAAATAGTACAAAAAGCATAATATAAACACATAATTTTAACAGCCACGGATAAACTGAAGGTTTAAAAAGAAAGGTTTATAGCTTTGCATTAAAAAGTGATTGTGATGAAATTGTTCTATTAATGATGGGTAGACTGTTCCACAGTTTGGGACCAAGAAACCTCCTTGTCTTTAGTCTAGACCTGAGGACCAATAAAAGTATCTGATCCAAAGATCAGAAGGTCAGATTTAAATGCAAGTCCTTTAAAAACCTTACAGACAAAAAGTAAGTTTTTTTTTTTGTATTTTATGAAATATTTGCACACTCACAAATATTATATTACAGACACCATCCAATTCATCACTGAATGCTTTGAATATTTAATTAGTAGGTGGGTTTAATACAGTATAATCCAACCTCACATTTCATGGGATGTCCCTGTTTTCTGTACATATAAATTAGTCCAATCTGTGATAGAAAGTCGAACTGACAGCTGAAACATTGTACCACAGCTTTGAAGTATGTAAACAACAGGGGCAGGCTACAAATATGAGGATATAATCAATTGCTAAAATGTTTGATAAGAGCATCATGGAGGACAACAGTCAAGAAATCCAGTATTGCTTTCCAAACAACAATTCGTGTTTAAAAGAAATCAAAACTGAAGTGGAGTATGTCCTTTTGTACATGTTCATTTCTTTA